>ML837169.1:50884-92005 GCA_009831015.1 Picea engelmannii | reverse complement strand
TGGTCTAATAATATATTAATGTAATGTATTACATTAATATAATATATAATGATAATAATAATGTATAAATGTAATGTATAAATTAAAGTATAATGTAATGTAACTTTAATGATACATTAATAATACAATGTATTAATTAACTTATACATTAATACATTGCTAAAGTATCAATACACTAATAAAATAATACATTATGAAAATAATGATATATCAATAAATACATTATTAAAGTATTAATACCTTAATACATACATTAATAAAGTAGTAATACATTATTAAAGTATTATTACATTAATATATTTATTGAAAATGACCATGGTTCACTATGGTTGATTAAACCACGCCCATGGTTAACTTTGGTAAGCCTTGGTTGACTTTGAGAAGGAAAGGTTGACTATGGTTGATCATGGTTGACCATGACCATGGTTGACCAATCCCATGGATGACCTTCGTTGACCATGTGGATCTAATTATCTTGGTCCATGTTCATTATGTTTAAGCACAGTTTTCTCTGACACTACATCATTGCAAGGTTAATTATGTTTTGTTCGTCACATTGCAACATTGGGTTTTCTTCTTCACATTATGACATAAGATTTTTTTTATCACATGACATCGTAAGGTTATGGTCATCAAATTATGACGAAGGGATTTTTTTGTCACGTTAAGACGTTGGAATAGGTTTGTCACAGTTCGACAATGGGTTATGTTCATCACATTGCGACGTTAGGAAATAAACACATATACAATGGATTAAACACATATAATATATGTTCGATGAGATGTAATTTGTGTTGGATCAGAGGTAATTAAAAAATCAACATAAATATAAACACACACACACACACACACACACACACACACATATATAATGAACTAAATGCATCATAAGCTCATTAGAAACACATTGTTGCATTGGAATAAGTTTGTCACATGTTGACAGTGGGTTATGTTTGTCACATTGGGATGTCGAGAAATGATCATCTCTTTGCAATATTGGGCTTTGTTTGTCACAATGCGATATTGGGTTGCGTACATTACATTTTGACAATGGGTTATGTTTGACACATTGTGACATTTCGAAATGTTTCTCACATTATGATATCAAGATATTTGCATCACATTGCGATGACGAGGCAATGATCATCACATTGTGATGATGAGGCTAAGTTTTTCACATTACAACAATATGGCTATGTTCATCACATTGCGATGGTGGGGAAATGTTTGTTACATTGCAACAATAAGGTACTTTCGTCACATTGCAATATCACTATGTTTGTCAGAATGTGACGCTACCATGTTTGTCACATTGCAACATTATGGCTACATTCATCAAATTATGACAATGGGTCTATTTTCATCACATTGCGATGAAGAGGCTATGTTCATCACATTGCGATGATGAGGCTATGTTCGTCACATTGCAACAATATGGCTATGTTCATCACAATGTGATGATGGGGATATATTCGTCACATTGTGATGATAGGGAAATGTCCGTCACATTGAAACATTACTATATTTTTCATGTGAGACTACCATGTTCATCACATTGTGAAAATATGGCTATTTTCATCACATTACAACAATAGGGTTGTATTCGTTCCATTGCGATGACGGGGCAATGTTCGTCACATTGTGAGGTTACATTGCGATGGGGTTATTTTCATCACATTGTGATGACGGGGCTATGTCAATGACATTGCGACAATGAGATTATGTTTGTCACATTGCGACAATATGGCTATGTTCATCAAATTGCGATGATGAGGCTATGTTTGTCAGATTGCGACGATGAGGCTATGTTTGTCACATTGCGACAATATGGGTATGTTCATCACAATGTGAGGACGAAGGGGCTATTTTTGTCACATTGCGACGATAGGGAAATGTTCGCCACATTGTCACATTACTATGTTTGTCATGTGATGCTACCATGTTCGTCACATTGTGACAATATGGCTATGCTCGTCACATTGCAACAACATGGAGCTTGTGGATTTCTTTTAGTTCGAACATCAGACAATGAAATTATTGAAATATGGACAAGAAAGATTTTTTTCTTCTATGGTCCATGTAGTAGTACTGAATGGGATGATTGTGAATCCATGGACTGGGTTGATAGATGGAATCATGTATCACTCCTCATTGGTCAATATATAACTATGGAATTATTCCAGTTGTAGGAGGACCAATCAAATAATTCACCAGATTATGATCACATCTAAGATCTCATACAACTAGGTTCAATGAATATTCTATTAATTTTGATTAACTAGCATGAATGTTGTATGATTTTTTGATTTAGTGGACTCACGTGTTGGCACTCCATTTTTTTCAGGGCACATATATGTAGTGGTTACCCCATAAGGTAATGAATGGGGCACTGACTATTGGTTGGCACATTTCTTAGAGGGAAACTAGACCCTCATGTTCTCAACAACAAACTTTGAAGATATTCAATTTCTAATTGGGTAGATGGTTATTAAAGGACAATATATGACACATGATGAAAGAACATGGAAGGAAGGTATGTATTTCAAAATTGTAGACTAGGTGAAGTTGTATACCACTTTACAAACTTAGTTGTTGGTACAAACCTCCAACTACAAATAATGCCAAGGAAAAACTCATCAAAGGTATTATACTTTCTACTTTAATTTGAGCATGAGAAGTTAATGGAGACCATTAGTATTATAAGTGATCCTAATGGTCCACTTGGTTGACCATAGGTAAGTATACAAGTATGTGGTATGTTTGTTATTTTTTGTTCTATTTCGAGATATGTAGTTTGTTTTTTTGGTTCAATTTTCAATTAATTTATAAATGACTTCTAATTGTTCTTAATGAATGAGTTTAACTTGGTTTTCCTTTGTGTCACACTATTCATCCAAAGAATCATAGACATATGAAGGGAAATCAATAAGAAAAGAAATGTTTTTTAACTGCACCCAATGATTCTCAGAGAGATGGTTTTGGGATGGAATTGAGAAGTGTATGTAGTTAATTTGTAAATTTATAATTTATAAAGGGTAGGTTCTCTATATATTCATCACTTGCATGCCTAGATTGTGAGAAGAGGCATAACCCCCTTCTCCTTAATTCTTACATTGTTAGAAAAAGCATGTGGACAACCAATTCATCACCTTAATGCCTACTAATAATATGAGAAGGGGCGTTTAGTCCTTCTTCTCATCAGCTAAATTCCTATATTACGAGGAAGGGTAGAATGACATATAATCATCCTCTTCATCACCCTAATGCCTCGATTATGAGAGTAGGAATGTTCTCATACTCTTCATCACCCAAATTCCTATATTGTGAGAATGAGAATATGATCCTCTTCATATACTCCTTTGATTGTGAGAAAGGCCATGTGTCCATTCCACTCATATTATAAATTCTTAGTTTATGAGAAATACCATTAGCTCCCTCTCGTCATCACTCCAATCATCCTACTACCATATTGGTGTATGCAACATTTTATGTGCCATGTAATTAAACATTTCCAAAGAATATTAGACACCTTATCTCTCTGAATCCCCATTTGGTTTTATGATCCATATGGATGTCGGTGGCCTCCCACCTATTCCAACTGGTTCATTTTGGCAGTTTTTTTCTTAGTTTTTGGGTCCGTGACTTGCGGGGTCGTTTTGAGGCTCTAAACAACGTTTTTAGGGCTCACCATAGTTGGAAATGACCTTTGATGGATAGAATCAAAATGTGTACTCCTTGGATAGAACTTTCTAACGACCTATCGTGCGCCTAAAAAAATATTGTATGCAAATGTTATGACCCTAGGAAGTTGATGTACTAACTTACCCAAACAGGGCCCACATGACTTTTGGCGCTTCATCTCCTATGGTTAGGTTTTTAGATGTCTAGGGTTTTTGACATTCCTGTTTATTGTAAAAACACCTTCAGAGCCTCATTGTAATCATCTTCTTGTGAATGAGCGCAACTGCCACATCTCTTCTCAGAGATAAGACACCACCATTCCAGCAAGCTTGTTTTCCACTGCATTTTACAGTTTCAACTTTTTTCCTTATTGAATAGAAAACTAGTTTTACTGTATCTCTGTTATTCTGTGTTAAGCATCTTTCAATAATTTTTATTCATTGCATTCTTCTCATAAAATCTGGATCAGTAATATTAGAGCGGTATTCTCCTTGTCGTCTTAATGCATGTCCCCAACGAGGTCAGGGTACAAAGAATTGGGTCTCGAGCTTGTTTCTCTTGAGGAAAAAATCTTTCGCCTGCCCAAGATACCTCTCATGGAAGGATAAAAGAAAGATGATGGGACAAGAGATCCTTTCAAAATGTTTCTTGAGTAATCCCTCCTGCAACAAAGGAATGAGATGATGGATAGTTTTGTGCAAATACTTCAGCGACTACCAATAGGCGACACATCTTCCTCGAGTGGAGGCGCTGCCCCCTTCAAGGTACAAATCAACTTCGATATTCCTATATTTGAAGGTAAGATAGACATAGATGTTGTAGAAAAGTGGTTGAATCTACTATAAGGGTATTTTTTTGTCCATAACCTTTTGAATAAAGAAAAAATTACTTTTGCGCTCCTCAAAGTCATTCTCCATGTCAAAGATTGGTTGGAAAATTTCTTTGAGAAAAAGGAAATAGAGCAACCCTCATTATTTACGATCGCGACCACCTGGGAATCCTTCAGGGATGCTATTAAGAAACAATACTACCCTATCGGAAGTTATGATGACTCGTATACCAAATGGACCACACTGTGACAAGAACGAGACCAAGCAGTGCTAGATTTCACAAATATCTTCCATACCCTGTGCACCAAGCTGGGTATCAAAGATTCAGTGTGACATCTGGTGCTCAAGTATCACTGTGCTCTACATAGATACATCTAGACCGAAATGGAATTTTTGGATATCTCATCCTTGGGCATAGCCTATCAATATGTCATCAAAATCGAGTAGAAGCTCAAGCAAAAGACGCAACAATTTGGGCTTGGGAACCCCTTGTAGAAAAAACCAAGAAAGCGCGGCCCCAAGCTACAGAAAAAAGGATAGAGTGAAGATGGACAGTATCAGGACAACCAGTCTAAGTCGAAAACAGATAAGGACACCAAAAATCCAAATAAGGATACATGGAAGTGGTGTGACTTACATAAGATCCCTTGACATAACACTGTTGATTTCCACTCAAAGGAGTCGCTAGTGGCCGAAGTGAAAGCCTCTCAATCAGATGTGGGTTCTGACTCTGAGTCAGAACTAGAAAGGGGAAGATGGATCATTAACGCAAAACCCAGTGCCACCATTGCTACCACCAAGCTCCAGCCTGGTGAACCAAGCGAGCCAAAAGATGGCGAGCACCTTTTCCATTCACAGATGTGGGTAAAAGGCACCCCGCTGCACTTCATCATTGATAGTGGTAGCCAGAAGAACCTCATCTCAACGGAGGTCGTCAAGTGGTTGGCCCTACTGACAACACCAAACCCTCATCCCTACACCATTGGATGGCTCTACTAAAGAAGTGATCTCCACGTCAGCCAATAATGTCGAATTTCATACGACATAAATCCCTTCAAAGACGAGGTATTGTGTGATGTTTCTCTTCTCGAAGTTTGTAATGTTCTTTTGGGCCAACCGTATTTATGGAAACATCATGTTGTATATGAGTCTAGGCCTCATAGTGTTATTTTTACTTTGAACAGGAAATTGTATAGGATACCCAAGGAAATCCCTCCTAGTTCTATTTCCTTGATCTTTGTCAAGCAATGCAGGAAGGTCATCTCTCAAACTGGGAAATTTGTCTTCTTCGTGATTCTCTCTCAGAGTAAGAGAAAGATTGCAGCCACATATAGGGCCTCTGCGGCCTATCTCTCCACACAACAAAAGAAAGTGGATAAGGTCGTGGAATAATACTCAGATATCTTCTCCTCTCCTACCAGGGTACCTCTACACTGCCAGGTCAAGCATCCCATTGATATGTCCTTGGGTGAAACGCTACCCAATGGGCCAGTCTATCGTTGTTCTCTATTAGAAAAGGAGGATATTAAGAGGCAGATTTAAGAACTACTCCATAAGGGGTACATCCATCCCAAATCATCGTCTTCTGGGATCCAAATCGTACTAGTGCAAAAGAAAGATAGGACCTCATGACTCTACATTGATTACCGAGCCTTGAATAAAATCACAGTCTGGAACCGGTACCCGATTCCCCGAATCGACGACCTCCTTGATCAACTCATGGGGGCCAAATACTTCAGTAAGATTGATCTGAAGTCTAGATACTAGTAGGTCCCAATAGAAAAGACAGATGTATGGAAGACTGACTTCAATTCAAAAGAAGGTCTTGTTGAATGGTTGGTCATGCCATTTGGTTTGACAAATGCTCCAACAAATTTTATGAGGATGATGGACGATATCATTCAACCTTTCACCAATACTTTTGTAGTGGTGTATCTAGATGACATCCTCATCTACAACAAGACTTGGGAGGAACACTTGCAGCATATTCAACAGGTTCTGTACACCCCACGACAACACAAACTATATGAAAACTTGGAAAAATGCTCCTTTGGCATGGACATGGTCCATTACCTAAGCTACATCATGGATCATCATGGTGTGAATGTGTATCCAACCAAGATCCAGGTCATTCGTGATTGGGCAGTCCCAACCACACTCACTGTGCTTCAAATCTTCTTGGGCTTCACCAATTTCTATCGTAGGCTCATGTTGGGATTCTCTCATATTGCATGGGCCCTCATCCAAGTAACCAGGGGTGGCGTTAAGTAAATTTTTTTTTGGGGCCTATCCTAACAACAAGCCTTCGATGAATTGCATCAGTGTTTGTGCTCATCCCCATTACTTTCATTACCAGACCTACAACATCCCTTTGAGATCAAGACAGATGCTTTAGACTATGTTGTGGGCATTGTTCTCACTCAACACGACCACCCCGTGGTGTATAATAGTGAGACACTATAATATTTTGTCCGTAAGTACCCTACTTATGACAAATAAATTTACTCCATTGTGCAAGCCGTCCTCCAGTGGAGACATTACATTCTTGGGAAGGAGACAGTCATCCACATTGATCACAAGCTGCTACAGTTCATGCAGACCCAAGGAAAATTGTAGAATGACCACCATCAGAAGTGGTCCACATACTTACAACAATTCCACCTCAACGTCAAGTATAAAATAGGAAGCACCAACCAAGTTTCTAATTTCCTCAACCGACCTTAAGTCACAACACTCACCATGGTGCTAGAATCTTGTGGCCATGAGACTTGTGGATGGCCCCACCTCTATGAGAGAGACCCTGACTTCTCCACCACCTACCAAATGTTGGGAGCAAACTCAGTGGTCGCTAACTTCCATCTTCAGGATGGGTTGTTGTGTCGTTTGGTCCATATTTGTGTTCCATCAAGCGAGCGCGAAGCTAATTTGGGAAGCTCACTACAGTTAGGTGGCATGACACTTTGGCATTCGAAAAGACAGTGGTAGTGTTGCAGAAACATTTCTACTAGATGAAACTTCGACAAGATGTCGGTAAGTATATCAGGTCTTGCACCGCTTGCACTATTGCCAAACCGACCACTAAGAAATAGGGCATGTACACCCCTCTGCCTACTCTTGAAAAGTCATGGGAATCCATCTCAATGGACTACATGTTGGGCCTCCTATCCACCAAGAGGGGCAATGACTCTGTTTTTGTGGTTGTTGATCGCTTTTCCAAGATGGAGATTATGGTCACCTGTAAGAAGAACATCACCACAGAGGCCACTGCTAAGCTATTCTTTGAATGCGTCTGGGTACACTTTGGGATCCCACAAACCATTGTATCATATTGGGACCGTTGGCTCCCCAGTAAATTTTGGTTGAGCCTATGGTCACTACTGGATACCAAGCTCACCAAATCCACTGCCTTCCACCCCTAGACAGATGGCCAAAATGAGGTCATCAATCGGATGATCATACATATCCTGCGTATGTACAATTCCAATCACCCCCGCACATGGGATGAGAGTCTTCCCTATGTCCAGTATATCTACAACTGATCCATGCATAGCTCAACTAGCCACAACCCCTTTCAGGTGGGGTTGGGATTCCTACCATTGGGCCCCATGGATGTTTCACTACCCTTGGCGACCACCTCGACCCACTCATCCCTTGCTCCACCAGAATCTGAAAAATACATCCATTTCATTGAGCGGATCCAACACATCTTCCAATAGGTTCGGGATATTTTACAAAAGTCCAATGCCAAGTACAAGCAGCGCCATGATCAACATCGAGTGCCACATAAGTTTCAAGTGGGCGACAAATTTTGTTTGCACTTGTAAAAAGAATGCCTTATAGGGCCCCATCAAAATCTTCGTCTACTCAGGTACGATCCATACACCATCACCAAGGCTATGGGTGACAATGATTTTGCGCTCAACATTCCCCCTTTCCTTGGCCTACACCCAGTCTTCAATGTGGTTCTTCTTCGGCCATATTTTCCACCATTATTGGACAGCTCGGAGATAACAGAGCAGTTGACACAAAAATATCTCAACCATGACTATATGAAACATGCATCCAGTGATCATATTGTGGACACATAGATCAAGGGCACCCAACAACAAAGGATCCATCTTTATCGAGTTGTCAAAGCAAGGCAGCTCCTGCACCAAGGCAAGTGGCTCACCTAGGGCCAAATTTAGCAGAAATTTCCTCATTTGATGGGGGAACTCAACGCAATGGATAAAATTTCTTCCTAAGGGAGGAGGATTGATCCATATGTATGTCGGTGGCGTCCCACCTATTCCAATTGGTTCATTTTGGTAGTTTTCGAGTTTGGCAATGTTTTTCCTAGTTTTTGGGTCCCTGACTTGCGGGGCCTTTTTGAGGTCCTAAACAAAGTTTTTAGGGCTATCCACTGTCTTAATATGTGTATTCCTTATATATACCTTTCCAACGGGCTATTGTGCACCTAAAACAAAGATCGTATGAAAAAGTTATGACCCCAGGAAGTTGATGTACTAACTTACCCAAACGGGGCCCACATGAATTTTGGCGCTTCATCTCTCAGGGTTAGGTTTTTGGATGTATAGGGTTTTTGAAATTCTTGTTTATTGTAAAAATACCTTCAGAGCCTCATTGTAATCATCTTCTTTCGAATTAGCACAACCATCACATCTCTTCTCAGAGATAAGCTGCCACCATTCCAACAAGCTTGTTTTCCGCTGCATTTTACAATTTCAACTTTTTTCCTTATTGAATAGAAGACTAGTTTTATTGTATCTTTGTTATTCTGTGTTAAGCATCTTTTAATAATCTGTATTCATTTCTTTCAGCTCATAAAATCCATATCATTTCATGTGTTATGAGCATGGTCAATTTTTTTCAATATGGAAAATGGAATTACCTTTAGTATGTATACTTCACGTTTTTGAATCCCACATTCACCATAATGCACTTTCACTAGCATCACAAAGTGTACAAGATAATCTCCTTCTATCTTCACCACATCAAGCACTCCAAGTATACTAGGGTTCACAAATTTCACAAAGACTTATGAAGATCAAGTGAAAATGAAGAAGAGTAGAAAATTATGAAGTATTCTTATTTTTTGTTATGGTTAATGGAAATTTTGTTCAATGTTCTTAGTATTATTATACAATTAGGTCACGTGCATATTCCACTCATCCTATACATTCCTAGGTTGTGAGAAAGGGCATTATCTCTGTTATATGAAAATCTCCCTGCAGACAGGTAGATCACCTCTAAGAGCTTGACCCTAACTCTAGACAGAAAATGCTTAACGTGGACACTGACTTCCTTTCAAATCTATCTAAACTAACACATGAGAAGGAAGGATAACAGAAGTACCTCTTTTTCGACGTTTGTCCCTGCATGCTCCAAGTCACGCTCCAATCCTTTGCTCCTCACTGAGTTCTGCAGAAAAACAAGATATGACCACTTCCTGCTCTATTGATATTAGCTTGAAAACAAATCTATCAACTAATGAAAATTTCATGTGACATTAGACATGAACTAGAAAGAAACAGGCCAAGCGTGTCATATTAATGAGAATAACGACATCAGTACTTACAATCATAGATGCGAATGCGACAGCTTCATCAAGTCCCCTTCATCTAACCCTTGCCTGAAAGATCCACAACCTGGAGAACAACAACTTCACTGATCACTCTCCTTTGGCTGACTGTGTGTTTCCTCCAAGATTATAAGTTTCATATCAGCAGTTCTTCCTCCTTTCCACCATCTTAGAGCCTGTTTATATAGGTTAAGAGGAGCTTAACCTCTTGAGTTATATTTAGAACAAGTTGGGAACCTTCTCCTTAGATCAGGGATCTCTTGATGAAACCAAGAATTCAGATACAAATGCCTCCTAATCTCGAAAGATCCTCCCCTTATTCTCCTCAACGGGCCAACTACTGCCTCAGATTAGGCAACACTCCCTTAGAAGGGGCATCAGAGCACTGTAGCGCTCTCTGGTAAGCTTTAGGAGAGCACCAGTGCTTTCAAGATGAGCAACGCTCCTTTAGAGGGGGCAGGGGAACGTTATAATGCTCCCTGAAGCCTTGTAGGGGAGCGCCAGTGCTTCTAGGGTTGATATAGGGGAGCACTCCTCCTCAAAACCTTTGTTTCGAAACTCTCTTCAGGTGTCAAGAGTTATTTGTCTTCAGTAAACCAGTTCTCCTTCTTCAAATCAAGCATATGAGATGCTATAAGTGTCTCCTTAGTGTCGTCGACATGGCAGTATGTTTGAACATCATTTATGACACTTGTAACCAACTTGCGACACTTGCAAAAGTTGTAAGGAAGATGCGACACTTACGACAATTGAGAGGAACATGCGACACTTATCCAACTGAGTAATTTTGATGTGTAACAGATTCCCCCCCAAAGTATGAAGTTAGAAGATGTCAACTGATAACTGAAATACTTTGTAGATGTCCAAGCAAGGGTATAGACTCGGAGAACCTAACAGAAGCTGAACACAAACATCCAACAAGTATCATGATATAATTCAAAACCCAAGGAAGGCATACCTATGCTTGGGTGATCAAGACTTAGCAGGATATGGCCGCCATAAAATACACTGCGGATCCATAATTGTATTGATAAAAAGGTATAGCCACCGAAGATACAATGTGGATCTATACTCTGATGACTTAGACTAATCGTAGCCACGAAGAATACACAGTGGATCTACGAGATGACAAGACATAGCCACGACCAATACAAAGTGGATCTATGTTACAGTGTATGTGTTCTTTGTCCAATAGAAATTCCTTCACAGCCTGGGCAAAGCATATATCAAAGTGATCTCTCAACCCAGGGTCTTCTTACCAATCCCAATATGGTACGGATCTGACCATGCGAATAGATGTCTTGACATCGAACATGGAAGAAACCACTTGATTACCGGTCAATGGTGTGAACCTTTAACAAGTGCGAGGGAGATCACCATTAATGTAAATGATTCCCAAGGTACCCTAGTACATTCCAGCGAATGTGAATAGATGAGATGAAGTCGAACATCCGTGGAATCATTCGATCAGGGGTCATTGATGTAAACCCGCTGTCGAATGTGAGGAGGCCTGCCATTGAGGCATGCAGGTCCCAAAGTACTAACTGGTTTTTAAGTCTGGTTCCCGAATAATGTGTTGGAGTCGATAGGAATAGACTCGTCGAGGGAGGGCCTTGATGTATCCCCCATCAACGACACGAAACAGACATGGAGATGTGATTGGAAGATCAAATGGACATGGACTGACACAGGTTTTAAGGCAAGATACTTGGGATGGCTAACTCTCGAGGCGGATACTTCCCTTGAACACTGAGGCACAACAACAAAACATGACATGGACCAAAACTAAGCAATGGATACTGTGACTTGCGTCGGGTGACCCAAAGGAGTGAAAGGAACTTGGAGGATTGGCTCAGTGCAGAGGTTCAGCAGATCATGATATATGCAAAGTGACAAAGTGCCGTGTTCAAGGGCGACTCTAAGAAGTGCTGGATGATGTTCTCAAGAAACTGCTTGGCTTGCTCCTTTCAATTTTTCCCCCATCCAGATAGATGAGTACCTCTTTTTGATTTAATGAGCTCGAGGAGGATAACACATGCTCGATATAACTCACCTTTGGTAAGTCCCTCTTCCTTTGTTTAACGAACCGGGAGAAGTAAGGGTTCGATCCCATATGGGCCTGTCGATGTGTGTTTTAACGAGTCCAAAGACAGAAAACTCAAAGGTTTTTCGGGATTATAGAGTTTGGAAAAACACTTAAAAGAGAACTCTCTCAGTTCCTTTTTCGTACAGTAGTCCAACGAGACCGAAAAAGGGTTAAACTATCACTCGAAAGATGCCCTTTCTGACCTTTTAACGAGTGTGAAAGGAAGCAAGATCACTCGACAATCTTTTCATATTTAGAGAGTCTGAAAAGGGTTTAAAGGAGACTCCAGGAGGGTTCCTTTTTCGTGTGTTCGTATCCATACGGGTCCGAAAAAGAGATAAAAGTTTACCCAATTACGTTCTCATATTGTTGAGCTCGAGAACGAACTAAGACTATGCTCATAAGTGCGACAAGCTGAATAATCCATCAGGACTGCCAGGAAACCTGCGATGTCAGAGCTACAAACTAGGGTTTAGTGAAGCCATTACATCATTAGAGAAACCCGAAAATGACCATACCTTATAAAAAATGAAAATTTATAAATGACAATTGATTTGGAAATTCATTTACCATTTCATTTGCAAGGATTTTTTGGAGTAGTGGAGAATCTCATTTTGAAGCAGATTTTTTTTTTTTCTCGCTGCTGGAGCTACGGTTCACCATTTTGCTCTCCGTTTGGACCAGGTAGGCGTCCATCTCTTTCTCTTTCAATTGCATGGTTTTACATCCATCTTCATAGAATTATTTATTTTAAAACACGAAGCCCTAAGTCACCCCAATTAGAACCAAATCGACCTCCTTAAAAAACTAATGGAAAAGGGGAATTATTTTACAAAAAATGCTTTAAAGAAGGATGGTTAAGATGTTAACATCCTTGTGGTCAATTAGATAGGTCGTTTTTAGTGAAAGAACTCATAAAAAATCTTCCCAAGTGCCCAGGCAGCCCAAAAAGTCGTTTTGAATTTTTAAAACGTTTTCATCAATGTTTGATAAATGTTAAATGTTTAGGGGAGGGCGTGGTGGTTAAAAAGAGTGAGTGGTTTATTTTAGATGATGTGGGCATCTTATTTCATGTTTTAAATTGCTTTTGAAAATCGCCGAAATTGCCAAAACGTGGAAATAACGAATTTCTTGATTTTTTTTGTTTTGTAGGTAACTTCGGCAATCATGATTGAATGGAAAGAGAGAGAACATGAGATGGATGACTTAGCCGCCCTACGGAGTCCTTGTGCAGGGGATTATTTACGAGCTTGTGGCTTGCTCAAGTTCTTCAAGTTGCAAAAAATGAAGAGAGAGATGTTATTGCTCGAGCATATGATTGGCCTCTGGGATGTGGCAGAACAAGGATTCCGTATTGGTACACAACTTTTAATCATCGAGTTAGAAGACATGTACTTTTTGACCGACCTCTCAAAAAGAGGGGTCCCCATATCTTTCACTAGGCAGAGGGCATTACCTGGGCAAGTGGACGTGTATCTGGCATGCCACTGCATTCCAGGAGCAAGGTTGGTAGGGGGCAGAATCCCTATCAAGGATATTCGAGATTTGCCTCTCCGGTCTATATTATTCGCTATCATGAGCGTGACAGGCAGCACTAGCGCTCATTTGGCATCAAGATCGCAGGTGGCTTACGGTGTTCAGTGTTTGGAACCAACACTGTTCAACTGGAGTGAAGCGTTCCTTCGAAATGTGAAGGAACATATCTCACGGTGCAGGACTGGTCAGAAGTAGTTCGGTTATGGCTTGTTTTTGGTCTCATTTTTTCTAGAGTGCATCCCTCAGATGCAACCTCAGATAGCACTGGCAGTACGACCAGTGGATGAACCTAGGATGGAAAGGTGGACTAGTCTGTCTCCAAGGCTAGTGTCGGAGTCAGAGTTCCATTTTACTGGTGATTTCTTTGCCTGGCTGAGACAGCAGTACCTCTGGATAGAGGACTTCCCTTATGGTGATGTAGATTTCCACGGGAGTATGGACTTGATTTTGTTCGTGGGGGAAGACTGGGATGAGTCAGGTAAGAGACTAAGCCAAACCTTGTCTAGTTTTTGTTCTTTAAGTTTTTTGATGTATATATATTTTTTTGGTGTACGTAAAAGAGTTCTAACAGATGTATTGTTTCCAACATGCAGACAAGGGAGCAGTGCGCCCGACTGATATACCGGTACCAGGGCGTTGCGGAGGCATCCCAGTTGCTGCAGATCCGGCAGTACCAATAGTAGGTCTCCGGGAGGTTGAGAGGAACCTCCAAGGCCTTACGATGGGTATCCCTCCTCTGCGGAGGGGGGAAGTGCCTTTACATCTGCAGAGGCACACTGTGGAAGTACCAGAGAATATCAATTCTCTATTGAGGAGTGTAGTGCGTGCGGTGATGTGTTATTCGTAGCACAATGTAGTGCGGGGAGATTAGAGTCTCTCCGATGATCATGTTTTTTGTATGCCTTGTCAGGCGACATTGTATGGGCGGAAAGACCCAATATTTTTCTCTTCTACATACTTTTTGATGTAATACAANTATATATATATATATATATATACAGTTTCGAGTTTTTACGATGCCGATGATTTGTACATGATGATGTCTGTGATGTGTTTTAATTTACATGTAATGTATAGCTTTTCTTTCCTTGAATCTTATATGCGGGCAAGATACCGATCCATGATATAATTAGCTAGTGAATCCGAAACACTATTAAGTTCTCTCGGAATATGTCTATATTCGATGTAATCGAACATTTGTTCGAAACGACGAACTTGCAAGTGTAGGCGTAGTAGGATAGGACTACGGATAGCATAGATGCGGTTGAGTTGATAAACCACAAGTTGGGAGTCTAAGTAAATAATGATGCGAGAGATACCTAGGGAGGAGGCTTGGGTCAGTAGTCCAATGACAGTGTGATATTCTGCCATATTGTTGGTTGTTGGTCCTAAACAGATGCCTCCTGAACTCACCACCTGGTCAAATTGGTAAATAACCCAAGCTGCTGAAGCAATGTTTCGGGTATGTCGGCTAGCACCATCCGCGAACCCGAAAAAGATAGGAAAGGAAGATGTCATCTGCGCATGAAAAAACAGGCACAGTCATGAGTGGCAATGGTAAAGACTCAAGCACGCGAAAGAAATAGAAACACCAAAACTAAATACAATAATGTACAAAGTACAAATGCTAGGTGATCTAGGCATAGTACTTCTTGAGGTAAAGCCCGTTTCGGGGCTCTCCCAGGGAAATTCCATCATGATCAACTAATTCGTAGGCACCTTTATGTAGGACACGTTTCATGATGTAGGGACTGTGCCACATCGGTTCTAATTTTCCTGTCCCCAATTTATCGTGAGCTTGGTCGTAAACAAGGACCAAGTCTCCTTCTGCGAAAGTCCGAGGGTGGACGGATTTGTCATATTGAATTTTAATTCATTTTTGATGTGCCTCATTGGCGAGAGCAGCATCGCGACACGTTTCGTCCAGTTTGGATAGACACAAAAATCGTTCTTCTTCAGCAGAAGTATGGGGCAGGAGTTCTACTTTTAGTTTGAGTGATGGAATCTCACACTCGATCGGTAGGACGGCTTCAATGCCATAGACCAACTGGAAAGGAGTGAATCCAGTTGAAGTTTTTACAGAGGTGCGATAGGCCCAGAGAGTGGAGAACAGTTGTAAATGCCACGATGTTTTGTTTTCCCCTACCATGCGTTGGATCATGGTTTTTAGGACTTTGTTGATAGCCTCAACTTGTCCGTTCGCTTGAGGGTAATAAGGGGATGAGTTTTCATGGAGAAAACCCAATTTGACATGTAACTCGCTCATCATCTAGTTTTTGAAGTGTGCACCATGGTTAGTGACAATGGCACGTGGTACCCCAAAACGAGTTATGATGTGGTTGAAGAGGAATAGAGTTGCAGTACGACCATCATTCAGGAAGGTAGGCATAGCCTCAGCCCATTTGGTGAAGTAGTCGACGACGACGATGATGTAACCGTGCCCCCCGGCTGAGGTAGGATTACACTGCATGAAATCGATGCCCCATTTGGAAAAGGGACCGATGGTGATAATAGGGTGCAGCGCCGTAGGATGGGTGCGTGCCTTCTTGTTAAAGATTTGGCAGGGTGGGCATTTTTTGACGGCTCCGATACAATCTTTGAAAATCGAGGGCCAAAAGTAGCCGACACTTAGGATTTTTTGGGTTGTGGCCATCCCAAAAAGGTGACTGCCACAGGCGCCAAGGTGACAGTCGTTCAAAACGCGTTCAGCCTCCTCGTGAGTCCGACATCGCCGAATGATGGTGTCGATACCACGATGATACAAAGTGTTGCCAAGGATGACGTAACGGAGAGAGTGGTGACAAATGCGTCGACGCTCTTTGCGAGAGATGTTGGGTTGAAAACGTTGTGTTTGAAGGTAGAGGAGAATGTCTCCGTACCAAGGATCAGAGGTGCTGATGAGGAAGAGAGATTCATCAGGGAGAGAATATCTAGGTTCGATGTTTTCATCGGCACGAGGGAGAGCACAGATGAGCTCGGCAAACACCAGGGATTTTTTGGCTTTAGCTTTCGTAAACTTGAGATCGAATTCTTGAAGAATAACGATCCATTTTGAATAGTTTCCCCCAAGTACTTGATGTGTCAAGACATGGTACATGGGGTTGGAGTCTGCGATTACCGTGGTGGTGCGTAATAAGATGTAGTGGAAGAACCTTTGGACAGCGTTGACGGCTGCCAGAGCTAGTTTCTCAACATGCGAATATCTAAGTTCAAGTCCGGATAAACTCTTGCTTAGATAATAAATCACATGTTCTTCGTCGTTGGGGTCTTCTTGGACTAACACCATTGCGATGGTGGAAGTAGAAGCGGCCAAGTAAAGGATATAATCCTTTGTATATTCATGGGGATGTAACAAAGGTGCATGGGTCAAAGCGTTCTTGAGAGCATTGAATGACCATTGAGTGGCGTCATCCCAGATGAAAGGGACGTTATTTTGCAGTAACCGCATAAATCCTTTAGTGATCTCGGCATAGTTGTAGACGAAGCGGCGAAGAAAGTTTGTTTTTCCTTGCAAACTTTGGAGTTGGGTTAAATTGGTAGGTGGAGGTAAGGATAAGATGGCCTTGATCTTTAAGGGATCCACCCTGATCCCATATTTGGAGACAATGAAACTGAGGAGTCGACCGGATTCGACAGCGAAAATGCATTTGTGTGGGTTCAGACGAATACGGTAAAACCTACATCGCAGAAAAATTGCTCGTAAATGATCAATGTGATCGGATCGATTTAGCGAATGTGCAGGTAAATCGTTGAGATACGGTTCTGCTATATGTTTGATGTCATGAAAAGCGTACGACATGGCTCACTGGAAAGTGGCTCCAGCATTTTTAAGGCCAAAAGGTAGCTTTCGGTAGGCGAAAGTTCCCCAAGGGAAGATGAAGACTATCTTGTGTTGATCTGTAGGCAAGATTTCAATCTGGTTGTATCTAGAAAAGCCATCCATGAAAGAGAAGATTACGCTCCCCACACAATTATCGATGATTTGGTCGATGAAGGGCGTAGGGTAGTTGTCCTTGGGACAAGCTTTGTTGAGATCTCTATAGTCAACGCAAACACGGATGGTCCCTTGTTTCTTAGCAACCGGAACAAGGTTGGAGACCCATTAGGTTAAAGGGACGGGATAGATGAAGCCATATTTTAGAAGTTTTTCAACTTCTGCCTTTATAGCTGCGATTTTCTTGGGATGAACTAGGCGAAGCTTTTGTCGAACTGGTTTCGCGTCAGGGTAGGTTTTGATTTCATGTACGACGATTGAAGGGTCGATCCCTGGCATTTCCTCGTAACTCCATGCGAAGACATCACATAATTCCTTGAATAAAGCGGTGTAAGAAATCACTTCATCAGGTGTGCAATTAGCACCAAGGTTAATATTTTCCATGACACCTTCTTTGATTGAAATGTCAATCGTGATCGTGGTAAAGATGTTACCCATGTTCCCCCCAGAGAGAATATCTTGTGTGAGGATAGGAAATTGCGGGGCTTTGGTAACATCGGGGGCGAAGACAGATCGAATGTCTTGGTGGATTTCTTCCAAAGGCGGAAGAAAAGAGGATCGATGGTGGTTTTCATCCCATGGAAAATCGTCAATGCTAAGCATTTCCATGATAGATTCGTTCGAAGGAAAAATTTGGGAAATGTAATCAACGACGGATGATAGGGAATCTAACCACGAGGGCACCGAATAAGTATCAAGTGCGAACGAATGTGAAGTATTCGAAGAGGGAGAAGAAGATTGAATAGCTACGTATGCGGCCTTGGCTGGGCTCAGTGGCATAGTGTCGTTGAGCACATTGAATTCCAAAGGACTAGGCACAATCCAAGGATCGGATGATTCCAAGGATTGATAAGGCATAGTCGAAATCATATTGATGGCGGAAATATGATGTGCGGTAGGTGGAAGTGGTTTAGGGAAAGTACCCATGAGGCTAGAATCTTTCAATAAGACAACACCAATGCTTTCATATGTAACTGGGTGGTCTCCCAGAAAGGGAATGTTGTTGGTAGCAGGGATGCGAGCGTCGGGTGTGCAGAAATCGAGTTGATCGATGGTAACAATTTTGCCTTGATGGGGGAATTGTACACATCGAAATAATGACGAGGCAACAACAGTCATGGCGTAGAACCAACTTCTTCCAAGTAGTAGGTTGTAATCGAGGGGGGCATCGACCACCTCGACGTCAACAGTAACAGTTTTTCCGCCCAACTGAACGGCTAAGGATTGTAATAATCCGTGAGGATGAAAACCTCATCCATCGAAGGCGCGTAACATGGTAGCGAATTTGTTAAGGGTAGGTGATTTCAATCCTTTCCAACAGGCTAGAGACATGACACAGGTGGAGGCTCCCTCATCCAGGATAGTCCGTTGGATTTGTTGATTGTGAACAACAACATCGATTTGGAAAGCTAGCTAGCGGGAGAGTTGTGGTTGATGATCGTCTAGATTAAACGTGAGGTAGTTTGATGACTCAGGATCAAAAGCACCGATAGCGGCTAATAGCATTCTACGTTGGCTAGGACAGTGTTGTATAACTTCCAAGGCGGACATAGCACACGGGGCTTGGGCCAAATCTTCTACAATATTGTAGTTTTGGGCAACCCGTGAATTAGGATTGAATGTGGATTTTCGGATGGTGCTCTTAGGAGGGCGTAAGATGGATTCAAAAGAAGGTTTCTCAATCTAGAGTGGCCCAGATGGAGGGCTAACAGATGGAGGATTGAGGGAGGATGGTAACGGGTCTGATGGAGAACCGTTAGCAATCTTCGATTTATCAGGTTTAACTGGCGTGTCATATGTCACTGAGCGAGTTGTTAGATTAACTCCGTTAAACATGTAAATTTGGGCACTTGTCGAGGCCTCATCATGGGGTTGGTTGGAACTGCCCCCCGGCGTGGAGGTTTGTGCAACCAAGTATTGTTGCTACGGAAAAGGCTGAGTGAGCACAACGGGTTGTGAATTTCCCTTGAAAAGTTTGGCCACTTCATCGCGATGTGGGCAATCTCGAGTGTAGTGATCGTCACCACAAATGAGACATAGGAATTTTGGTTTTCGTTGTGGTTGTTTTCCGACAGCAGGGGTCTTGGGTTGTTCGTTGTTGTTGTTGTTCTTTGATTTGTTCTTGCTTTCTTCTTTCCCCTAAGTTGTTGTGAAGGGGTTGACTGGACCGCATTCACATCAGAGACCTGAGTTTGAGGGGGGGTCGAGGAGGGTGCAGTCGAACTGGGAGCAGCCGTGGAAGCAGGCCGTTGGATTGTTCCAGTAGACTGGGTAGTAGATTGAGTTTTGACGGAGCCAATAACTCTATCCGCATGCGAAGCAGTCGATGGTTTGGATGGATCGTTAGTGGCACGGGTAGCGTTCGGTATCAACTCATATAGAGTACCGGATTGTGAATAGACTAAGTCTAAGTACTGATCTCGAGCAATGGCTTCTTCCTCGGTGACTACACCACCCATGGCAACGTCACAAACGATCTGGGGTAACAACGATTTAGTGAACCATTCTGCTAATAATTGGCCAGGAATGACCGCTTTGATTAGCCTTCGTCGTCGTCTCCATTCATGAATGTGGTCGGAGATATGTACAGAAGTTGTCTGACAGAGGGAGGTTAATAGTTCAGTACCCGTCTCGTATCAAATGGGTAGTTGGAAATGTGTCAGGAAGGACATGGCGAGGGAGTTGAAATCATGAAAAGATGCGCGTGGTAACTCAATATACCATTTCGTTGCGGAACCCATAAGTGTTCGTTGGAAAAGACGCAAGCGAATCGAATCGTCCATGAGGGAGTTGGATGAACACCACAAATGGAAGGTCATCACGTGGTTGTTCGGATCTTCTCCGGACTTTCCGTCGAATTTTGGGATATCAGAAGGATGTTTAGCTGGAATTGCTGGCCAAACCAGAGAATGATAGATAGGATCATTCGTTAACCGAGACAAGTCTGGAAGGTCCAGGGTGGCTAGAAAAGGTAGTTGCGGTTAACCTGTGGGTAATGCTGGTGTGGCAGAGGGACACCAGTGGGGCCCAATACTGGGTTACGTGGATAGTTATAACTCGTGGGCCCTCTCATGTGAGGTTGGTTTTGACCAGGGTACATAGGATTTGAGATGTTTTGAGAAGTATGTGTGAGCGGAGGATAACTGGATGGGTTTTGTGGATTATAGGGTGGGTTTGGCATTTGTCCATGAGGGGGTTGTTGCGGAGTCTGAACATTTTGTCTCGTGGAGGCATGTGGGTTTCCTTGAAAAGGGACGCTCCACAGATTGGGTGTGGCGGACACATTTTGTCCTTGTGGTTGATGGTATACTCCGGATTGAGGCTGCCCCCTAGCATGAGGGTGCCCCCCGAATGGAATTTGTCCTCCGGTGGGAGGATGCCCCCCAGTTTGAGGTAGATTTCCCAGGATCTGAAAGCCAGACGTCAATGAATGACCGGTGTTGCCGAGTGGATTGGGACCACCAAGACCAATCCCTCCGGGTTGTTGGATAGGTATGGAACTTCCTGGTATAATTTGGGTAGTGGTTTGGGCAGTGGTGGCAGCAGAAGCATTCGGTGCCCTGAATCCAAAAGGGAGTGTAGGTATTGGTGTTACAAGTGTGCCAATCAGGGCTTGATTAACTACCGCGTTACTAGCGGGGATAGCTGGAATGTGTGGGGCCATTGTCGAATGGGCCATCTGGAGGGGAATAGTAGACCTTGGGCCGACAGATGGTATGTTCAGACCAACGGTTGGTGTGGCTGTAAAAGTGGTAGTACCGGTGAAGTGATTTGGGGGTACAGTGTAGGAAAAAGATGCATCGGCACCTTCCCCTATTCCATAAAGATCTCACACCAAGCGTGGTTGACTCCGAACAACGTCTGTGGTCCAAAAAGGGTCACTGGTTAAAGGGTTTTGAGAAGACCCGGCCGGAATGTCAGAAGGATTGATGACAACAAATTCTCCAGCGGAATTCAGGTGGAGGATCTGTCATTCGTATCCCTCCGGAATGCGGTAAGCTTCTAGAGATTCTGAGACAATTCGAAAATTCTCCAAAGGAATGGGAACTTCTTCCTGGGAAGTTGTAGTATTATGAACCTCGCTCTGTTGAGGAGATTCCTCTATAGAATGAGGGGGTAAAGGGGTGTTTCCTTCCATATTTTTTGGAGGAAGTCCCTGTAGCCTCTGCGAGCGGCGTGGAGGGTCGATGTTGGCGGAAAAGAGTCGGCGAAAGAAATCTATGGCCAAGTAACGAAAAGAAGCAGCACACGCTAAAAAAATCTAAGAATCACAACCAAGCAAACATGACCTTCTTTTGATGACCGTACTAGTTGGTGATGAAATCCAACATCGCGTGATCAAGTCCAGAAGGGGTGAGGATAGGGTGGAACAGTTACAATGGCGACCTGCTTAACAGACTTACGCCTTGGTGCAAGCTTCCATGCAATAATTACAGATTTACCCTCCAAGGAGCCCAAGTAAGTTTGACCAATGTCTGCTCCAGGTACAGTGAGACTTCCCGTCACCGTCACCTTGTGTAAGACCCTAAATATTATGGTCACTAAGGTTACCAATTCGCAGTCAGCCCCTGGGCGGGAACAGTCGACAGTCCGATCCGAACGTATAGGCAGGGTATCAAGCCCGAAACCAACTAAAAGGATTCCACGCAGTAATTTTGGATTTACCTCAAAGTGATCCCCATAATACGATCTGACCACCACAATCAGTTAAACCACGGAGGGTTAGTCCCCGTAGCTCACCCGAATGCGACCTCGTGCGTAACCCCTGTGTGAGAGGGGTATCCCAGGCAGACTTATACGATAACTGGATTTGACTCTCCCTAACTTAGGATGCTAGTGTTTGTTTAGGAAACTTTGGAGAGTTATGCTCACAGCCCTAATCCAAAGTACTAAGCCTAGTCTACTGTTGGTGGAGGATCCTAGAAAAGAAAAATTTCTAAATAACTTTTAATTAGCGTTGATTTTATGGTTGTTCTTTACGCAAAGGAGTGCATGGAAGTGAAACAAATGGGATTATGACTCAGACCCAAAGAATGCATTGAATATGATAAGCAGTCATTTGTTTTTGATGAACATCTATCTAAGGGAGAGAGAAATTTCTTTTCACTAACAAGCACAGTTACGGAGTGTCCTCAAACGATTCTTTTTCTCAATCAAATCCTGACGTAATGCTAAAACTTTTAAATGCCTTCTAATATGCACAATCAATCATAAAGATGTCTTCTATCATTTTCATATGAATGATGATCAATTCAACACAATGCTTGTCTTGCTAATTATCTTTCTTGTATGAATGAAAATCAAACTAGCACAAGCAAAAGTCATACAAACAATACACCCTTTCGTTGCAATCAAGATGAAAAGCGAAAGAAAAGAGACAATCAAAGAGAAAAACAAACTTCACACCCAAAAGCAAAAGTTGAAGAACAATGATCTTGACTCGATGAGGAGAGGAAAACAATGCATGGGTTTCAAACTTCACTCAACAGAAAAAACTCAATAAAAATAGTGAAGAAGGCTACAAACTCCAACCAGTAAGATGTTTATTCTTCAAAAAAAGACAGATGTCAAGGCTGAAAGGGAAGAAACATTGACTCACAAGGTCACTCAGCAGAGGAGACACAGAGGCAAAACCTTGACAAAGCAATTCTGGAAGGTTTTTTGGGCCAAAGAGGGCTTACACTTTGTTGCCAAAGGAAAGGAGCATTATAGCACTCTGTGCAAGACTATGGGGGAGTGTTGGAACTCTATTAACACTAGGACATGGGTGCCAGGGTCTCAAAACCCCAAAAATGTCAAAAAATCAAAAAATTGCAATTCAATTCCGACAATTGTGCTGAGTGTGGTAAGGTAAGGAGCTAATCAGCTCATGAAACCAATTAAAAGAGGAGTAAACCAGGTCTGAAACAATCAAGGGATAGAACTAGGTCAATGAGGAGAAATCAAAACAAGAAGTTTCGATTTGAGGTTATCTCCCCAGCGGAGTAGCCAGTTTCTGTTATAGGAAAATCTCCCTGCAGACAGGTAGATCGCCTCTAAAAGATTGACCCTAACTCTAGACAAAAAATGCTTAACGTGGACACTGACTTCCTTTCAAATCTATCTAAACTAACACATGAGAAGGAAGGATAACATAAGTACCTCTTTTTCGACGTTTGTCCCTGCACGCTCTGAGTCGCGCTCCAATCCTTTGCTCCTCGCTGAGTTCTGCAGATAAACAAGATACGACCACTTCCTACTCTATTGATATTAGCTTGAAAAAAGATCTATCAACTAATGATAAGTTCATGTGACATTAGACACGAACTAGAAAGAAACAGGCCAAGCATGTCATATTAATGAGAATAACGACAACAGTACTTACAATCGTAGATGCAAATGCGACAGCTTCATTAAGTCCCCTTTGTCTAACCCTTGCCTGAAAGATCCACAACCTGGATAACAACAGCTTCACTGATCACTCTCCTTTGGCTGACTGTGTGTTTCCTCCAAGATCATAAGTTTCATATCAGCAATTCTTCCTCCTTGCCACCATCTTAGAGCCTGTTTATATAGGTTAAGAGGAGCTTAACCTCTTGAGTTATCTTTAGAACAAGTTGGGAACCTTCTCCTTAGATCAGGGATCTCTTGATGAAACCAAGAATTTGGATACAACTGCCTCCTAATCTCGAAAGATCCTCCCCTTATTCTCCTCAACGGGCCAACTACTGCCTCAGATTAGGCAGCGCTCCCTTAGAAGGGGCATCAGAGCGCTGTAGTGCTCCCTGATAAGCTTTAGGAGAGCACCATCACTTTCAATATGAGCAGCGCTCCTTCAGAGGGGGCAGGGGAGCGTTATAACGCTCCCTGAAGCCTTGTAGGGGAGTGCCAATGCTTCTAGGGTTGATATAGGGGAGCGCTCCTCCTCAAAACCTTTGTTTCAGAACTCTCTTCAGGTGTCAAGAGTTATTTGTCTTCAGTAAACCAGTTCTCCTTCTTCAAATCAAGCATATGAGATGCTATAAGTGTCTCCTTAGTGTCTTTGACATGGCAGTATGTTCGAACATAATTTATGACACTTGTAACCAACTTGCGACACTTGCGAAAGTTGTAACGAAGATGCGACACTTACGACAATTGAGAGGAGCATGCGACACTTATCCAGCTGAGTAATTTTGACGTGTAACAAGCTCCCTCTCATTATCACCCCAATTCCTAGACTATTAGAAAGTCCATATGCTTCTTCTACTCATGCAATTCTACTAAATACAACACATATTTGGAAACAATTCCTTTGACCAAATCCCTTCAAGAATGGTGTAATGATGCTAGGGTTTCATTAAACCATGTAAAGTAATTATGGCAACATTACAACCTACTTGTTTGAACAATAATTGCATTGAGATTTCAAATTTTTCATGCAATGTAATTAAACCACTATTCAAAACCATACCATGAAATATCCACAACAATAAAATATAACACACCAAAGGGTGCCCCTTGACAGCTTTACTATCACCACAAAGTGTTCAATATAATCTCCTTCTATCTTCTCCACATCAAGCACTCCAAGTATACTAGGGTTTTCAAATTCCACAAAGCCTTATCAAGATCAAGTGCTTCTTTACTCCTCTTTTGTTTCTCCCAATATCTAGTTTATGTTGACTTCTAACCTTACTTCTAGTATTCTTGCAAATTTCTTCAAGAGTTCTAGCATTGAAGACAATGAGAGAAAATTCAAATGAAGAAGAGTAGAAGAACTTGAAGTATTCTCTTGTTTTGTTATGGTTAAGGGAAATTTTCTTCAATGTTGTTGGTATTCTTATAAAATTAGTTCATATTATATTTCCACTCATCCTATAAATTCCTAAGTTGTGAGAAACAACATTATCTCCCTCTCGTCATCACTCCACTCATCCTACCACCATATCGGTGTATGCACCATTTTATGTGTCACTTAATGAAAGCTTCCCAAATAGTATTAGACACCTTGTCTCTATGAATCCCCACTTGATTTCATATGTTATGAACATTGTTGATTCTTTTCAATATGGAAAATGGTACCTTCAATAGCATCACAAAGTATACAAGATAATATCCTTCTATATTCTCCACATCAAGCACTCCAAGTATACTAGGGTTTCCAAATTCCACAAAATCTTATCAAGATCAAGTTCTTATTTACTCCTCTAATGTTTCTCCCAATCTCTAGTTTATATGAGCTTCTAACCCTAACCCTAGTATTCTTGCAAATTTCTTCAAGAAATCTAGCATTGAAGACAATCAAAGCAAATGAAAATGAAGAACAACGGTAAAGTTTTAAGTATTCTCATGTTTTCTTATGGTTAATGGAAATGTTGTTCAATGTTGTTAGTATTCTTATACAATTAGGTCATGTGTGCATTCCACTCATCCTATAAATGACTAGGTTGTGAGAAAGGAAATTATCTCCCTCTCATCATCACCTCAATGCCTATATTGTTATAAAGTCCATGTGTTTCTTCTACTCATGTTATTCTTCTAAATACAACACCTATTTGGTAATAATTCCTCTCACCAAATCCCTTCTATAATGGTGTAACAATGTTAGGGTTACATTAAAGCATGAAGAGTAATTATGACAACAATCCAACCTACTTGTTTGAAAAATAATTGCATTGGGTTTCCATTTTGGGCATGCAATGTAATTACAATAAGATTCAAAACCACGTCTAACCCAAAATAATCATGTTAAGCTTCTAGTTGGAAGGTGTAGCATAATTATGTTGGGATACAAACCACACAAAAGGTAAAAAAAAACACATAATCATTCCACAAGTTTTCCATAGATTATAAGACAAGAACATAGGCAACATATGCCTTTACCACACAATAACTCCTTATTATACTTATCACAAGGCATGGCATATAGAATTGACATATATTTTGGATGTCGACGATAGCCATCAGTTCCTTTGTAAAGTGTTGACTAATCCTATGAAAAGTACAATTCATATTTGTAACTACAAAAGTGTTGATTGAAATTCATACATATATACAAAGTTTTTTCTCTTATTGCTTGAGTTTCTCTTTTATGTCTTTTGGAATCTTCCCCATATTGAATCTTGAAATACCATGTCTTGTTGATGTATTACACATCCTTTTAATTGATGTTTCATTCTTTTATCATCCTCATAAGTATTTTATCATCCACGTTAGTGTCTTTGTAGCATCTCATTTGTGTCCTAAGACTACATTTATTGTCTCTTGAATGTCCTTGTGGTCATATTTTACATCATAATTCCATCTTACCAGGGTCTTAGGGTCTCCCCAGTGTATTAATAATGTCTTCATATCATCCTACTTGCATTATTTTTTCATCTTAGGTGTCACATATGTGTCTTAGTTATGTTTNTCAATGTGTCCATTAATGGATTTAGGAGGTGAGTTGCAACTCGCCATAAAAATATAATCATATGGTCAAAACGTTAGTTGTGTTGGACTCCTGACATTGGATTACAGCTAATGGAACCCCTCTCTTATGGTTTCATTTTCTAGAAAATTCTTTACTAGACGATCTTTAGAACTATGGTTTTGCTTAGTAAGGAACAATGCAATTTTTGCATTAGGGGTCGATTTTGAAAAACATCGGCTTGGGTGATTGTGGGTAGTGTGGTCACATGGGCCTTTTCCAAACACTCTTTTAGAATCTTATGGAACTAAATTATGCTACTCATTTTTTTTATGCACTCAAACCAAATTCCCAATGTGTCCCTGAATGGATTTAAGAGGTGAGTTGAAAATCACCATAAAACTCTAACTGAGCCTCAGATGGATGAACCATTAATTGTGTTGGAATATTGAAACCATATTACATCTAGAGGCACCCCTACACTATGATTTTTTTCCAATGAAATTATTTCTTGGATGATCTTCAAAACTACTTTTTTTCTCAATAAGGGACATTGAAATTTTTGCGCTCGGGGTCGATTTTAAAAAATATTGGCTCAAGAAATTGTAGGTAGTGTGGTCAAGTGATCCTTGGAAAAACACACTTGTGGGAGTTTACAAAAATCAATTATGTTGATTTTTTTATTTTATTTTATGCTCCCATACCAAATTCCCATTTTGTCCTTGAATGGATTTAGGAGGCAAGTTGCAACTTGCCATAAAAATCTAGTTGAGCCTAAGATGGAAGAACTGTAAATTGTGTTGGAATCCTGAAACTGGATTACATATAGAGAAACACCTACACTATTATTTTATTTCTGAAAATTTGATTTCATAGACAATATTCAGAACTAGTGTTTTTCTCAGTAAGGGATAAGGCAAATTTGGCAATAGTGGTCAATTTTGGAAAACACCGGATTAGGCGATTGTGGATAGTGTGGTCATGCTGGAATTGACAAAAACACTTATGGTAACTTAAGGAACTTAATTATGTTACTCAGTTCATATTTTATTCCCCTGTAACAAATTCCTAATGTGTCCCTAAAGGGATTTAGGAGGCAAGTTGCAACTCACCATATAACTCTAATTGGGCCTTAGATGGACAAATAGTCAATTATGTTGGACTCTTGACACCGAATTACATCTAAGGGAATATATCCCCTATAATTCCATTGCATGGAAAACACTTTATTTGATGATATTTATAACTAGGGTTTTGCTCAATAAGGGACAATGCAATTTTTGCACAAGGGGTTGATTTTGAAAAACATAGGCTTGGGAAATTGTGGGTAGCATGGTCATGTGGGCCTTGGAAAAAAACACTTGTGGGAGTTTACATAACTCAAATATGTTGTTTAGTTTGGGTTTTATGGCCCTATAAAAAAATTCATAATGGGTCCCTGAATGGCTTTAGGAGGGGAGTTGCAACTTTCCATAAAACTCTCACTGAGCTTTGGATGGATGAACCGTCAATTTTGTTGAACTTTTGACACCATATTATAGCTAGGAAATCCATTGACTATGATTCCATTGCCTGAAAAATTATTTCTTGGACGATATTTGGTACTATGGTTTTGTTCAGTAAGGGCTAGTGCAATTTTTGCACTAGTGGTCAATTTTGAAAAACACTGGATCGAGTGATTGTGGGTAGTGTGGTCAGGTGGGACTTGGAAAAAAAACTTGTAGGATCCTACATAATTCAATTATGCTCCTCGGTTTGAATTTATGCCCCCAGAAAAAATTCCTAATCTGTCCTTGAATGGCTTTAGGAGGCAAGTTGCAACTCACCATAAAACTCTAACTGTGACTGGGATGGACGAACCATTGGTTGTGTTGGAATCCCGACATAATATTACAGCTAGGGTAACCCCTCCTCTATGATTTAATTTCTTAAAAAATTCTTTCTTAGACGATCTCCAAAATTAGGGTTTTTCTCAGTAAGGGACAATGGAATTTATGCACTAGTGGTTGATTTTGAAAAAAAATGTCTCAGGTGATTGTGGGTAGCGTGGTCACATGAGACTTGGTGAAACCCACTTTTAGGAGATTACTTAACTCAATTATGTTTCTTGGTTTTGATTTTATGCCCCTAGACCAAATTCTAAATGTGTCTCTGAATGATTTTATGAGGCAAGTTACAACTTGCCATAAAACCCTAATCAAGGCTCATATGGATGGAATTTTGGTTTTGTTAGACTTATGATACCATATTACAACTAGGGAACCCATCCCCTACTATTTTTTTTCCCAAAAAAATCTTTATTAGATGATATCCAGAACTAGGGTTTTTCTCGGTAAGGGAAAATGAAATTTTTCACTAGTGGTCGATTTTGAAAAGCAATATCTCAGGCGATTGTGGATAGCATGGTCATGTGGACCTTGGCCAAAAATTATTGCAACAACTTACGGAACCTAATTATGCTACTCGTTTTGAATTTCATGTTGTTGAACCAAATTCCCAATGTGTCCTTGAATGGCTTTAAGAGACGAGTTGTAACTTACCATAAAATTCTAACCTGGCCTTGGATGGATGAACCATTGGTTGTGTTAGAATCCTGACACCATATTAAATCTAGGGGAACCCATATCCTATGATTCCATTTCCTGAAAAATGATTTCTCAGACAATCTCCAGAACTAGGGTTTTTCTCAGTAAGAGACTATGCAATTTTTGCATTAGGGGGCAATTTTGAAAAACATTGGATTGGGAAATTGTGGGTAGCATGGTCATGTGGTCCTTAGAAAAAAACATTTGCGGTAGCTTACGAAACTCTATTATTTTTCTTGGTTTGGATTGTATTCCCATGGACCAAATTCCCAATGTGTCCTTCAATGGTTTTAGGAGGAGAGTTGTAACTTACCATAAAAACCTAACTGGGCCTTATATGGACGAACTGTCGATTTTATTGCACTCATGAATCCATATTATATCTAGGGGAACCCCTTGTGATTCCATTGCTTGTGTTAGAACCCTATATAATAGGGAATCAATGTTCTGAATGATATTTATCTTTTTCAGGCATATGTGTTCGCTCATGACGCATGGCGAAGGCGGCAGAAAGCGCCCAACACTGACCAAGCATAAGATGAGTGCTTGCGCGCAAGCTTCAAAGCGAGTTCTGGTGCAAAAAACTGTGAAGTGTTTCGAAATGGAAAAATTTGGACTCTTGGGGGTAAATGCAAAGTTGGTTTGTTAGCCAAGTTTTGGTTTTTATTATCAATTTTTAGGTCTTTTAAGAAAAATTTGGCCCCTCGGCCTTTATACAGAGTATTCTGTTTAGTTTTTTTCAAATTATAAATTTTTTGAAAAAAATAATAGTTTAGGCAAAAGTTATACTGGCCGAGGGCCATTCTCCAAGCCTTCAAAACCGAGAGTCGGCACCTTTTCATACACCAACAACCAACACACAAGCCAAAGCCAGCGCCAGCGCCTAACTCCAGAGTATAGCCTTGGGCTCATGTCATCGAGTATATTTTGCAAACATTCAAATATATAAAGGTTTTAAAATCCCTTCTCCTCGTGAATGTGGGATAATTCCCTCAGAAAACCTAAATATAAAACGAAAATCTAAACCCTCTGGCAGGTGTTCGAACCAGTTTCGAGGTGTCGATTGCAGGGAGCCACGCATCTGCACAAGTCAATCAAGCAAACAACCTCCAAGCCAACACTCGAGCGCAAGAGGCCGAGCACGAGACTCCAGCTCCACGCAACCTGTCAACAACAACGCAACACATAAGACATGGGTTACAGCAACAAATATGCAGGTTAATTGCCCAAACGTAATGCACCAAGCCCCAGGACAATCTAAAACCCAAGCTCACATCCGCTGATGGCTTGATGAATTTGGAGAATGTTACAGCCAGGCTATTGTGGTGGTATCAGCTGTTGTAGCTCTTTTGGACCATTGTATTCAAATGGCCATTTATAGGTACTCCAGGGGCCCGAGGATCTATTTACAGGGCATTGTTTTCCCCATGTGCATTAGCGGTGGCTCCTCTAGCTTATGCAAATGAAATTAGTGTTTGTGCAAGTAAGGGTATCCTGTTAAAAGGCAGACATGCAATGGATTGCAAGAGCAGTCGCAGATCACAGTGAAGGAAAAGAGTTTCCTCCGGGTTCAGTTGAACATTTTGAATCACCACCAGGCAAAGGTCTAGTTGCTACATTGACTGACATACATATATCAGCAGCACTCGATGCATCTTTTGACATTGCTGGTGGCAGAGTCAATATCCATGTTCTCATGACTTTAGCTACATTTGCATCTGTGTTTATGGGAAACACCCTGGAAGGTGGATTGCTTCTTGCCATGTTTAACCTTGCTTATATTGCGGAGGAATATTACACAAAGCGAGCGTTGGGTGATGTTAAGGCACTAAAGGAAAGCACCATTTCTTCTATTTCAACAGTGCGTTCTACTGCACCTGTGGGAATGCCATCAACAAAGGTTGCCTACATATCTCTATTGGTTGATGTGGTCCAGCCAGATGCTGTTAAGGAGCTATGCAAGCTGTGGGTCATTGTATCTGGAGAGGCTGCTAAAACTTGTGTAGAGGAAAAATGTTTGCAAAACGAGGAAGCAATTGAAGGGTTATCTGATTCAAAATCTTCGAATAGAGAAAATATGGCATTGTTGGTCGAAGCCAAAGATAAGTCATTGGGCACTCCTGTCATATTGTAAGCTGGTGAAATACAAAAAATACAAAAGATGGCTCCAGATCCTTTTGTTCCTCTAAACATGATTGAAGATATAGCACGAGCCTGCAACGTTCACAACAAAGAGATTGCAATTGCTTCTATAATTTTCAACAAGTAAGATAAAGCTTTACAAAGCCAAAATGATTTACATTCAGAGGAGGCATCGATGGGAATGACTAAAGGAGATAGGATAAACAATTTTGAGTCCGAAGTTAACAAGGCAGATGCTGTGAAATGTTCTATTTCCAAGATTCAATTTGATTCGAGTGAAACTAAAGACAATTTAAGTGAAGTGTTGTAGAGCTTAGAGTGTGTGGAAAACACTGATCCACCTCAAAAACAGGAAGATATAAGTGGAAACTCATTATATAAAGTGGAAAACAAAGATGTCAGTGGATTGAGTACTAACACTAGGAGTTCAAAGGATTGTAGGCTGCTCACTGCGGATAACAAACTTCTGACATTGCCTGTTAATAACATGACAACAATAGCCAATGCACTAGGTGAACCTAGACCAGATTTGGCCAACGAAAGCTTAATTCAAACAGGGGAAAGAACTCTGGTCACATCTTCTAATAAACAAATATATTCATCACATCCTGACCACTCACTGCAATCTCCAGAATTCCAGGCAGCGGTTAGATCACACAGTGAGGTGGCAGAGGTTTCCCATTTTCTAGGCAGAGATTAGATCACAAATCCTCCAACTGGCAGCATACCTCAAACCAACTCAGGCATTCGACTATTGTTTATTGTGATATCCATTTGCCAGCAAAACTTTAACAAACTCCAGATGTTCAAACAACAGTTACCCAATCGACTTTCCTGGGATTTGCTGTCTTGTTTGTTATAGGAGACAGCCTACAGGTGTCAAAAGCACTAAAGCATTGTAACTGTTATCTATTTTTAGAAAACAGAGGCAGAGGGCGAGTCTTGGAAAGGATGGGGGGTTTGTTTATTATTTATAGAGATGTAAAAGACTAGAAGAGGGTTCGACTGGGCTGAGAGGAGAGGATTCTAGCAGTAAAGTATTTGTTCTTATTGTTTCGACCTGTGTGAGAGGTCTTGACCTGTAGCTTTATTTTTCTTTGCTGGAGTTGATGGCTGTGCTTGGCCAGAAGACTTTTTTCTGTAATCATTTAAAGACTGATCAGTAAAGGATAAGTTTTTCATAGGATTCCTGTGTGGAGATATTGGTGGTGTTTTTCCTCTGTTTAATGTTTTTCCTATTATCTTTCAATTTGTTTTCAGTTCTTATTATCAGAAGGAAAGTAATAGAAGCAGAATTTATCAGCAGATACTCTGCCTCTGAGATTTTGATGATCTTTATGTTTTCTGCTAAAGCTTAGTTCAGGAATTCTTAGCTGCTCCTGTGCCTAGCTTTTACCTCCCCTACTTCTTCCTCAAACCGACGCCATCAAAACTTAAATCGATCCAATGTTTCTGCTACCTTGCCCTGTGTAAAAGTCTTGTCCAGATCTGAGATGTGAATCACTTTTTTAAGCGCAGACCCCATTTGCCCAATGGCCCTCCTTGTAGTCCCAAAACGACCATTTAAAAACCCCAACTCTATATTTTTATTGCTTTCATAGCTAGCCTAAAATCCACCCCTTACAAACCAAGTTAAATCCTAAAGAGAGATCCCTCTCTGAGTCTTGGAGGGCTAGATCCAAGACTCGAAGCGGTTCGAGGTTACCTCTGTGATTGCCTCAGCAGCCTTAGGCAAATTACAGAGCGCTAACAGCTTGGAAAATTCTTTGTTCAAGGATCTTTAGAGATAGGTTTTTACTTAGTAAGGGACAATTAAATTTTTGCATTAGAGGTCAATTTTGAAAAACATTGGCTCAGGGGACTATGTATAACATGGTCATGTAGGCCTTATACAAATACAATGATGATATCTTACAAAACTAAATTATTCCGCTTGGTTTGGATTTTATGCCCCTGTACCAAATTCTCAATGTGTCCTTGAATGAATTAAGGAGATGATTTTCGACTCGCCATAAAAATTAAATTGGGACTTGGATGGATGAACCGTCAGTTGTGTTGGACTCTTAAAACTAGATTACATATAGGAGCACCCATCCCTTGTGATTCTATTTCCTATAAAATACTTTGTTTGAGGATCTTTGGAATTAGGGTTTTTCTCAATAAGGGACAATGAAAGTTTTTCACTAGGGGTTGATTTTGAAAAACATTGGCTCAAGTGATTATGGGTCGCATGGTCATGTGGACCTTGGAAAAACATGCTTGATGGAGATTACAAAGCTCAATTATGCTTCTCATTTTTTTTTAATTTTTTTTGCTCCCTGTTAAAATTCTCAATGTCTCCTTGAATGACTTTAGGAGGTGAGTTGCGCTTGAAATAAAACACTAACCAAGGCTCGGATGGATGAACCATCAATTTTCTTGGACTCCTGAAATTGTATTAAAGCTAGGGGCATCCCTCCCCTATGATTCCATTTCCTGGAAAATACTTTGTTTAAGGATCTCAAAAACTAGGGTTTTGCTCAATAAGGGAAAATACAATTTTTACACTAGGGGTCAATTTTGAAAATCATTTCTTCAAGAGATTGTGGGTAGCATGGTCATGTGTGCCTTGGCCAAAAAAATGTGTGGGACCTGATGGAATTGAATTATGCTAATCCGTTTGGATTTTCCCCCACAAACCAAATTCTTAATGTATCCCTGAATGGCTTTAGGAGGCGAGTTGCAACTTTCCATAAAACTCTAACCGAAGTTCAGATGGAAAAACCATTGATTGTCATGTTAGACTCATAACCATGGATTATAGGTAGGGGCACCCCTCCCATATGATTTTGTTTCTTGAAAAATGATTTTTCCAAGGATCTTTGGAACTAGGGTTTAATTCAATAAGGGACAATGCAATTTTTGTACTTTGGGTTGATTTTGAAAAATATTGTCTTGAGCGATTGTGGCTAGCATGGTCACATGGGCCTTGGAAAAACACACTTGCAGGAGCTTATGGAAATCAATTATGCTAATCAGTTTGGATTTTTTCCCCCAGACCAAATTCTCAATATGTACTTCAAACTTTTCATATCACTTTAAGATTCAAACAATAAATCGTTGACAATAGAAGAATCTTCATCTTCATATGCCACTTTGGGAAGACGACAAATAGCATAATATTCCAACATCATCTAAAATAAACTATAGAACAATTAAATGGAGTCTATTTCAATGTTGAAGCAAGATAATATATGTATCATGTATGGAGAGGGTGTAAGATAATTTTGTTTCCTTTGAAAAGCGTTTCAAATCATAATCCTTTAGTATGATCAAAATGTTGATTAGTCTAATTTTACTCAAATAAGGCACTAATAGTCAAGATATATTGTAATTTTAGGATAGGAGGTGCATGAAAAGTACAATAATTTCCTCCCTAGGAACCTATTGAGGCCTCAACTATCCCTAATTTTAAAAACATGAGGACCCATTTTTAAATTTTACACAAGCGTCACCAATGGATATTGTTGTCTCTCTTTTTGCCTTTTTGCATGATGCTTGGTTGGTAGCATGTTGGTATCGTTAAATAAATGGTTTCACATTTTATTGAATTCATGTTAGTTTCATACTCAGAAACATCATAAGTTGGATTCCTCTTCATGTTATGCCTTTTAATGTACCTTTCAAGTTTTCATTGCACGCTTTAATTAATTTGGTGAAATGTCTTGAACTTGGTTTAGACACATTTTGAAGCCTAATTACTAGAGGAATAATTGTACAAATGAATTACAATAGAGTTACACCCATTCATGTGAGGGAACTGTTGGGTGTTAATTTTGACTTCTTTTCCATCCCCTTTGACCCCCATTTTCACCTTAAAACCTCCATTTTTTTCTACTTTCACTCAATTGATGGCATAACAAGTATGGATAAGGTAATAAGTTGTTATTTTGAGATTAATTCTTATTTTTGTCTTGCAAATAATGTTTATGGCTATTTCTGTGGAAAATTACCTAAAATTCAGTAATTACAAGAAATGACTCTATTTCCTCAGACATTAGAAGAATTGCAGGTTGATATAATTTCACTTGTTCTAAGTAAATATTTTCACTTTGAGGTGCTTCACCAATCTTTGGAGATGGTGAAATACCTATTTTTCCCTCTCCATGTTTCCCGGCACCCGAAGGTCAATGCAGGTCAAAACATGAAGACAACTATTACAAGAAAGTCGCAGAAAGCTATTACGGGAAATTCAACATACAAGTGTTATAGGAAACATGCAGGTAGTTATTACAAGAAATCTACAGTTCACTCATATAATTGGGAATTTGATTCTAGAAGTAAGGAACGAGAATAATCTTCTTAGAGAATCAAGGACCTGATCCAGAAGATCAAGGAACAACCATGACCAATGCTATAATGGACATCTGAGCATATTTTCTGCAATTTATTTTCTAAAAACATACTGTATTGAGAAGTGATATTCATAGAATATTTATGGAGCCATGAGGGTGAATCAACAAATCATGCGACATGGGTTTTGTGAGGAATAGGGCCATTTCGGTGACACATGTGCCAAATTTTCCAAAAAGTGCATGACGTGGGATGTACGAGCAGTTCTTCAGAATAGAATTTCCCATATTTTCTTGTAGCGACTGATTTTTAGCTTTCTTAATTTGTAAAACCCATATTTGATCTAATTGGATAGTTATAAGGATTTGGAAATTAGTTATTGAATATTTTGTATATATAATCCTCAAATAACAGTAAGGGGGGTCAATCAAGTTATGGAGAATATTTTCATGAACCTGGATACATTTTGTAATTGCTGATATTTTCCTTGAAGTTAATATAATGAAGTTCTGAACATTTCATGCGTTAAATTTCGTTTGAAGCTCTAAGTTTAATTAACAACATATCCCAGGAGGGCCCCCTGATATGTTTTGTCTCTATTTTTGAATTGTGTGATGGAAGTACTTCCTCTCATTTATTTGAATTTCTTTAATTTTACATATTTTTCATTATTTGATTTTAAAGATTAATTTTCTTTGTAGTGTCCTTTAGAAACATAGTCATTGTAATTTCTTGTAGATGCATAATTTTGAATTATAGACAATGCCACTTTTTGTATGGTGATTAATTATTTAGAACGATGATGTTAGACAATCAAATTATTGAGTGATATTCATCTATTGTGTTGTACCAATAATTATAAAAAAATATACTCCAAGATGAACTGAGTCTGTAAGTTGTCTTCTCAAGATATTTCATTTTAGGATTGGAAAGCTTAAGTTTAATTTTAGTTCACCTTCCAATCGTACCCAGAAACAGGTCTTCCTGATTACATAATTGAATTGACCAAACATAGTTTGTTTGCAAGCTAGCACAGAGAGTGACTTGCAATCTGAGTCTCTACTAGACAATCAAACTTAAGTAATTGTGATCATAAGGGTTAATTTTTTTCCATGGGTCTAGTATTTGCAGTTTGATTTTTACTAGGAATCCTTAGGCAATTTCAAGACTAGTTCTGCACATACTGTGTTTTTTCCTCATAAGCTTACGCCTCTATATTGATATTAAATGTTGAGGAATCTAAATCACTAGATCAACCCAACATGCACTTTCCCACAATTGTGTTCTTAAATAATGAATGCCTAATATCGACGAAAGCATGTAAGTGCTTCCACATGTGCATAATGAAAGTATATGGAAGGGGTGGTATCATAAGAGTTTGGTTATGAGTTATGCCTCTTATTCTAAAAATAAGTAGGGGTTTTTGTGAAGTCCCCCTTTAATTAAAATTTCAATTTCTCTTAGGACTGTTGTGAGCATTTTTTTGATGTTGTCAGAGCTAGGATCAATTCATAATGTTGATAATTGATGAATGATGAGTTCCATAGCCACAAAGCAATTAGTTTTTTCTTTGCTTCAATTCTTAACATCATCTAAGAGTTAATCTCATTGGGGTATGCATTAGATTGATCATGAACTAATATGGTTTAGTTTTTTCATGCTTGACATCCTTCTCTCCTTCTCTAATCTCACTTAGATCATTCCAAGACCAAAAATCGCTTTAAAACCAAATAATATAACCATATTGATGGAAAAACATGAGATAGATATATCTATATATCTATATATCTATATATCTATATATCTATATATATATATATATATATATATTAAATCAATTTATTTAAAAAATGAAGTGACAATATATTCCAAAGGTTTCCATTGCTCACTTAGGCGATGGATGCCCTTGCCCAAGTAATCCATGAAGCCAAAATATATCCTCTTTCTCACCTCAATGAGGCCATAACACTCTCCAACTCAACAATTAAGGAAAATCCATCTCCATGAACTTGATTGAGTTGTTTACTATTCATAGTCCTTTTATATTGTAGGGTAGAAATTCATGGCTAATGAGTGCTATTTTAAATCATGTTTTATGCACACATCTTACTTATTTGATTTTCTCTTTGTTCCATAGAATACATATAAGCCAAGATACAAGGTTTTCATGATTCATTCATTGTTTTATTTACAAGTTTCCATGAGACTTCAAACTCATAAGTAAACCAAGCTACAAGCAAGGGTAAACCAAGTCAAAGAAAAAATTTACATATGTAAAAAATAATTTTGTAAAATAGTTTTGAATTTGAAGAGGGATTTGATAACACAATTTAAATAAAAAAATGAAATTTCCCTTACAGACAAAGTTTTGCATCTTGCAAACTCATACATTTCATCTTGCATCTTGCATCAAAACTTTGTCTTAAAGATGCAAGATGCACACTTTAAAATATAATGTTGAGGAAATGTGGTTCTATTTCATGGGATTATATTCAATTACTTTCAAGAAAAATCCATGCACATACATCTTTATATAATGCATTGCATCACAACATTGGAGTAAGTTAATGTGATCATGCCACCATTCATGCATACTTGATTTGAGGAGACAAGCATTGGACCTTGCAAATCAATCAAGGCACATTTTGGGCTTGTAAGGTATTGTTTTACCAATGTTTTTTAATGGATATCCTATCATTTTTAATGAATATTAGTTCATTAGCATGGAACAATGGTGCATTGTGCATAATGAAAATGCAACAAGCATTGAGGTTACTCAAAACACTATTATGGTGCACTAAAACTTGGAACATGTCTAGAATGGTCCAAAATCATATGCATGGATAAATCATTACCTCTAAAGAGCATGGTCCCCATTGTGTTAAATATGAGAAGCGTTGGTTCCCATTATCTCACATTTCTTTATTGAATAAGTAGACTCCATGGAACTATGAAATTGATCATGAAACTTGTATTTCACTTGCTTAGTTTTGAAAGTACTTGGATTTTGGTAGGAAATGACTTAATGTGACAATTTTGAGCAGTTGAGTATATTTGTTGTGACTGTGTCACATGATCTTGTCACAAGTTATAATATTTTACCAAGCTTAATAAAGTTTTTAATCCCCAACATAATCATTAAATAGTTTTATGTGAAACAAATAAAATCATGATCATCATAGGGGTAAATCATGATCACCATAAGCATAATAATTCATCAACATAAAATAAACAAACACTTCAATTCATAGAACACGTGCCATGAAATGTGTGTGTGTGTGTGTGTGTGTGTGTGTGTATGTGTATTCAAAATCTGTGTGTGTGTGTGTATGTGTATTCAAAATCGTCTCAACTGTACATATTTTACAAAATGGCACATTGTTCCTAATATACAAAATGACAACAAGTGCCCAAAGATGGAAGAATGACATATGGTGACCTAGATACAAAATGGCACTCATTGGTCACTCATTTACTTCTACCACTCTCACAACTATCAAATGCATCTCAGAAGTCAACCTTTCTTCTCTTACTCGAAGAAGAACCTCGATGTGTTTTGTCTCTCTAGAGACTGGATAAAGAAACACCATTCTTATAAGTTTTTTTCCACAATGAATTAATAGACTTCACATAATGTGTAACATGCCTCATTTTGATTCTCGCAAATTATCATGTAATTGTATAAATGTGAATTAGGCTAGTGACTCGATATGATTGGGGAAAATAGCCCATACCAATTTGTTAGAAAAACAGGATCGCAGAGCAATAAAATAAAACAAATGAGGAAATAAAACATAGAAGATACACAATACAATAGAGACACAGATATACATGGTTTACCCAATGTGGGCTACGTCCACCAAAGAAATTTACAGGTCCTTCCTTTATTATTATCAAGCAAGTGAAGGGATACAACCTACAACAAACCCACTGTAACTTCCTCTTCTTTCTCTCACAGTCTCCTCACTCAGAATACAATATTCACAACAATGATACATAGTCAAAATACATTTCCCTCATAAAAGAAGGTTGCATTCTAGGGAAAAAAACCCTAACATAACTTGTATCGTTAGATCTGTGACCTTATAATGAACGTTCCAGATTTACAATGAAATTACAATATACATTTACAAGGAAAATTTTCCTTCGGGGGCTTCGCCCCCGAACCCCCACCGAGGGGGTGCTTGCCCTCGAACCCTGCAAAGGGGGTAACCCCCCTCTACACTCCCCCATGTGGAAGAGTGTACATTATTCTGGGGTGTAAAGTATTTATGGGGTATAAACACAGCTGAAAACAAAGACCTCTGAATCAGGAATATAATCAAGCTCCACAACCAACAATCTCCCACTTGGAGACTAATCTCAAGAAATCAATCACTGTTGTATATGCTGGACTATGATCCTTCTTGGAACTAGAAAATTTCTCATCTTCATCTTCATGCTTGAAGACCAACTGAAACTGAGAAAGAACTTAGTTTCTGTGTGATTACTCCCTTCAAATGTCTACAGGATTCTGGCTAGTGTGTATCTTTTCCAACTTCAAATGTTCATCTTCCAAGATGGATCATATGAAATGGTACATGATCTGTATATTCTTAGTATTCGAATGGAAGGTTGTGTTATTTGCAAGGTGAAAGGCACTCTCAATGTCACAGTACAACCTACTATTCTCCTACTTCTGTCCCAATTCCTCCATAAACCTCTGTAACCAAATCATTTCTTTACTAACCTTTGTAGCAGCAAGATACTATGCCTCTGTTGTTGAAAGTGAAACAACCTTTTTTAGTTTCAAAATCCAACTTACTAATGTTCCACCTATAGTAAAAACATACCCTATGGTTCTGTTGGAAATATGGCTACAACAGAGATGACGCAGATGATCAAGGTTGTCATTGATGGCAATCGATTGTTTATGAAACGTAGATGCTGAAACACGACTGCTGCAACACGAATGCTGAAACACGACTGTTGGAAGCGAACACAG
>ML837169.1:25482-43082 GCA_009831015.1 Picea engelmannii | reverse complement strand
TTTAGTTCTTCTATTGCAGAGACTTTTGGATTAAATTTATCAAGCAAAGATCTTAAAATCTTCTGAACTAAAATTGATTCTTCAATCTTCTCACCAAGACTCTTCATGGCATTCACAAGTTCTTCAACTCTTAAAAAATACTTTCTAACTGTTTCATCTTCATTCATCTTTGGTTGTTCAAACTTCAACCTAAATGTTTGAAGTTTGGCATCTTTTACTTTCTCATTTCCTTCATAGTTGCTAATAAGTTTATCCCACATTTCTTTGGCAGTTTGAAGATGCATCACCTTTACAAAATTGGCTTCTACAAGTCAATTCAAGATAACATTCATTCCCTTAGCATTAAAGCTAAATTCTAACTTATCATCCTTGGAAGCTAGCACAACAGGCTTTATGTATCTAGTCCCTACTGCATCCCAAACATCAGCACCCAAGGCCATTATGTATGTTCTCATTCTAACCTTCCAGAAGGAAACATTTGTTCCATCAAACAGAGGAGGCTTAGTGGCTAAAGTCCCCTCATGACTTGTCATGTTTAAGCTTACAGATCTACCTTTAGATAAAAGGAACCTGCTCTGATACCAATTGTTGGACAACTAAGAAAGGGGGGGGGGTGAATCAGTTGTTACTGTGCTTAAACAATTATGCTTATTTTAAACTCTTTACAGAGCACTCAATGACAATCACAATAATGCAAGGAAGTAAGCAATAGAAAATTCATCATCATTCACACATATGAGATACACAGAGACAAATATTTCTTAAGGAAACCCATAAAGAGTAAAAACCTCTTCTTCTTTATATGATAAGTAATATTTACATTCTGTACATTATCATACATATGAGCTCCAACTCATTGTGAGGCTACAACCTCTATTTTGCAAGCTGCAACTTGCTGAGAGCACCAACTCTCTCTTTTCTCTAGCACCTATTAGAAGGAAGCACCAACTCCCTGGTTTCTCTAGCACCCACTAGAAGGAAGCAACAACTCCTTAAGTGTTCCAACACCAACTGGATGGAAGCACCAAATTCCAGTCACACAGGCACCAACCTGTAAAACAGAGAACAACAGTTCTCCCTTGCACCACCCTGCCACCCTGGTTTCTCTGGTTGCAACCAGATGGAAGCTACAACTCCCTGTGTTCAAGCACCCACTTGAACCTCTGAGGACAATAGTCCTCCCTAGCACCTCCCTACCACATTGAAATATAAAGTTTGCTATCTATAAATTTATCACAGTGATACAATATTTATCAATGGCTTACCGGTCTCATCATTGTTCTGCTACATTGCTCTGCTCTACCTGCATCAGTGTCTTCCTGCACCCCTTCCTTACGCTTTATGTTCTTCTGCCTTTTATGATCTTTGTGCCATGTCCCTTCTATGCACCATTCCTCTTCTGTGCATTTCAATTGCTGCACTCTACCTCATTCTACACACCTGAATCACTCTCAACAACATACAATCTCTTCTCTGTGTTGCGTTTTTATAGTCTCTATTCACCTTGTGCATACTATATGCGCAATGCTTCTGCATGCTCTACACCCCGCCATTATTCTCCACATCGGGATATTCACCACCACTCCACATTGACACTGCTTCACTCCCTCGAGCATCAACACACTCTCTCTATTCTGCATGTTCTCCTCGTGTCGAGTCCTCTTCCTGATCATCATGGCAATTCCTCAGCTTTTCTGGCGGTTCTACCCATGCGTTCATCATCACTGGGTGTTATGTTGATATTCCTTAGCTTGTTTAGAAGTTGAGACTCTTTGTCTTCTCTATCATAGTCGATCTCATCCTCTCTGTTGCAGTTATAGGCTTCAACGCTCTTCCATCTATCAATAGCCTCTATGAATAGCCTTCATGCCACTGAAATATGCCTCAAGACTCTTCATATTCTTTGGCGATCACCCTGAAGTCTCTTCGAGTCCTCTAACAAAAACCATCAGTTGATTCTAGTAGTTACACTATGAACCTATTGAGCCTTGTGCCTTTGGCACCTTTCACCTTTCCTTTCACATGTGGCCTTAGGTGGTGACCACATGCATGTTCAGAAGATGCTTTTGTGACTCGCGTTTCGTGGATCTGGGGATGAGGTATCTCGACTCTCCAAGTCGCGATCTCCGAAATGGAGCTTGGTTGCACTAGCTCCTTCCTCCATCTTCCACAGATGTGACCACTGGCTGTGACCACAGCCTTATTCGAAACTGCATTTCACATTTTTGCGTTTCGTGAATTTGTTGCAAGTCACTCTGACTCTTCCAACTTCTGATCATGAAATGGAGCCTTGCAACTCGCAAGCTCCTTCCTTCACATGCCCACAGTTGTGACCAAGCGTTTATCCATAAAGTGCTTTCGCGATTTCGCATTTTGGCATTCCTGCATTTTGACATTCCTGTGGAGAAGTATCTCAACACTCCAAGTCACAAACCTCAAAATGATCGACGTTTCTCATTTCGCAACTTTGAGACTCCTGTGATGAAGAGTCTTGACTCTTGACTCCTCCAACTCCTGGTATCCGAAACTCTGAAATGGAGTCAAATCCATGGTCCACAATCTTAATGATTCGACGATCCAAATCTTTTCATGATTTCGCATATCACGAGTTCCTACTGTGAGTTGCTTCCTTGACTCCTCCAACTCCCGGTATCCAAAACTCCGAAATGGAGTCAAATCAATAGTCCACAATCTTGAGGATTCAACCGTCCAGATCTTTCTTTGATCAATGACTCAGAGCAAGTCGTGGTTTCACATTTCGTGATTTCTGCATTCTTGTCGTGAGTGTTCTTGACACCTCCAACTCCCGGTATCCGAAACTCCGAAATGGAGTCAGATCAATGTATTTTGGCATTTCGCATTTTGTCATTTCAGCATTCTTGTCGTGAGTGTCCTTGACACCTCCAACTCCCGATATCTGAAACTCCGAAATGGAGTCAGATCAACGTATTTCGACGTTTCGCATTTCGCTATTTCAACATTCTTGTTGTGAGTTTCCTTGACACCTCCAACTCCCGGTATCCGAAAATTCGGAATGGAGTCAGATCAATGTATTTTGGCGTTTCACATTTCACCGTTTTGGCATTCTTGTCGTGAGTGTCCTTGACACCTCCAACTCCCGATATCCGAAACCCCAAAATTTCATGGTTTCGCATTTCGCAATTTCATCATTCTTGTTGTGAGTTGCTTCTTTGACTCCTGGAGTTTTTGCTTCTAATCTTGCCATGCGATCATCGTTGCGCTATTGGTCTTGACCTTTTCCATCAATGACAAACACGCATATTCTACCTCTGTCTGAAAAACATGCCAACACTCCTCCTACTATCTTTATCACCTTCCATATCTGAATCAACATATCCCTGTAGAACAATGTCTAAACCTCCAAAACATAATGCATGATTAGCAGTACCTATCAAATACCTGAGAATCCACTTTACCACCTCCCAATGTTCTTTACCTGGATTGTTCATATACCTGCTCACAACTCCCACTGCACGTGCAATATCTGGTCTTGTGCAAACCACCTCATACATCAAGCTGCCAACTGCTGATGCATAAGGGACCCTGTACATGTATTCTATCTCCTCCCGTGTCTTGGGACACATTTCCTTAGTTAATTTGAAATGGCTGGCCAAAGGTGTACTAACTAGTTTTGCATTCTACATTCTAAACCTCTCCAACACCTTATCTATGTAGTCACCCCGAGACAATGTCAATTTGCAATTGTTCTTGTCTATTGTTATTCTCATACCAAGGATTTTCTCTGCAACACCCAAATCCTTCATTGCAAATGAATTAGATAATTTCTTCTTGAGCACATTTATATCCTGCATATTAGACCTTGCAACAAGCATGTCATCTACATACAATAGAAAGATAATATAACATCCATTTTCTAGCCTTTTACAATAAACACAGTGACCAGAATGACATCTACTATAACCTTGTTCTTTCATAAACCTATCAAAATTCAAATACCACTGCCTTGGAACTTGCTTTAAGCCATAAAATCTCTTCTTCAACCTGCATACCAAATTCTCCTTTCCTTTGACCTCATACCTCTGTGGTTGCTGCATATAAATCTCTTCCTCCAAATCCCCATGGAGAAAAGTTGTTTTTACATCTAACTGTTCAAGATGAAAATATTCAACTACCACAAGACTTAAAATAGTCCTAATTGAAGTCATTTTAATAACAGGATAAAATATTTTATCAAAATCTATATCTTTCTTTTGTGCAAACCCCTTTACAATAAGTCTAGCCTTGTACCATTTTTTTCCTCCATCTTCTTCCTTCAACTTGTAAACCCATTTATTCTGTAATGCTCTTTTTTCTGTAGGAAACTGAACCAAATCCCAAGTCTGGTTTTTTACCAATGAATCCATTTCCTATTTCATGCCTTGCTCCCACTTCTTTTTGGTGTCTACCTGCATTTCCTCCTCATAACATTCTGGTTCACCGGAATCAATCAAAAATAAATAATACAATGAAGGCGAGTATCGTTTAGGGGGTATACTTAACCTGATAGATCTTCTAACAACACTTGCAGGGGTTTGAGGTACTTGTTGATCCTGTTGTTGTACATTTTTATTTTTTGGTACCTTTGGAGTTTCTTTTCCAGTGATCTCATCAAGCACTCTGTATTCTGGTTTTTCTTTTTTCTGTTTCTTTCCTTGAAACCGATCTTTGTACATGACCTTATCATTTAATATGAAATATCTACTCCTAATGATTTTGTTATTTTCATAATCCCATGAGCGATAACCAAAATCATTAACATCGTATCCAATAAAGCTACACTTCTTGGATTTTGCCTCAAGATTTGTTCTATTTTCTTTATCAATATGGACAAATGATTCACAACCGAAATTATTCAAAAAAGAATAGTTTACCTTTTTACCTATCCATGATTCCTCTGGAATTATACCATCCAAAGAGCTTGAAGGTCCTCTGTTTATTAAATAAACAAAAATATCTACAACATCTTCCTAGAACTATAAGGGAAAACCAACATGCAATCTCATACTCTTTGCACGCTCCATGACTGTCATGTTCATCCTTTTTGACACACCATTTTCTTGGGGTGTTCCTGGAACTATCTTCTCTCTACGAATCCCATGGTATGAACAATAATCATCAAACTCCTTGCTGCAATATTCACCTCCATTGTTTGATTTGAGACACTTCAACTTTTTTCTTGTCTCATTCTCAACCAAAGCTTTCCATTTATTAAAAGTATCAAAAACATCGTATTTTTGTCGAATGCAATAAACCCAAGTTTTTCTAGTTGCATCATCAATAAAAGTAAAATAATAACGAGAGCCACCAAGAGATGATACCTGAGTTGGTCCCCATACATTTGTATGCACAATATCTAACCTTTCATTCTTCTTTTATTTTCCGAGTCTAAGAAATATGACTCTCTTCTGTTTTCCATAAACACAATGCTCACAGAAATCCAAATCAATTTGTTTAAGATCTGGCAACAAATTTCTTTTGTGAAGTATCTGAATCCCCTTCTCACTCATGTTTCCAATCCTATAATGCCACAGTGTTGTATCCACTCATGTATAAGCTAAAGAGATAGAGGAGTTAGTATTACCAGTACATAAATACAATGTACCTACCTTCTCTCCTTTTTTTATCACTAATTATCCTTTGGTGACCTTCCACACCTTATCTGTAAATATGGATATACAACCTTCACTTTCCAACTACCCTGTTGAAATAATATTTTTCCATAGATCCAGAACATGTCTTACCTCTTTCAACAACCATTGGTTTCCATTGCTTTTCTTTATTTTTACCTTTCCCATTCCAAAGAATTTTGCATGGTGCATCATCACCCAAATGAACCTGTCCAAAGTCACCTTGAACATAATCTAGAAAAGGTTTCCTATGGGGTGTGGCATGAAATGAATCCCTTGAATCTACTACCAAAGACTCATAAACATTATCTATAGAAAGAATCAAATCATCTTGTAACACATCACCTCTTACATTTGCTTCCTGATTTTTCTCATGTTGTCCATCTCTTTGTTTCTTTGGAGCTCTGCAGTCTTTCTTCAGATGTCCTTTCTTCCCACAATTCCAACACTCTATCTTTCCAAATATGGATTTGAATCTGCCCTTCCTAGAATTCCCATGGTTCCCTGAGCCCTTTCCTCTATCCTTTTGTCTTCCCTTGTTCTCCATGTTCAATTAATTACCTGATGTCTCACTTGTGATTTTCCGTCACATTTCCTCACTAAGGATAACACCAACAACATCATCAAATTTTAAAGTATTTGAACCAGAGATAGAGTTACTTACAACCATGACCAAGCCGTTCCAGCTTTTTGCCAATGAGCATAATATTAGAAGAGCCCTAACCTCATCATCAAAGTCCACTTTTACAAAACATAGTTGATTAGTAACCATATTAAATTCATTTAAATGATCTGCAATAGACCCACCTTCTGACATCTTCATATTAAATAATCTCATCATTAGAAATACCTTATTGGACATCGAGGGTTTTTCATACAGTTTAGCCAATGCATCCATCAGCTCCTTCATTGTCTTTTCTTTCGAATTATTGAAAGCCATCGACACTCCCAGGCTCAACCGTATCATTCCTAGTGCCTTTCTTTCAATAACCTCCCATTCTTCATCCTTCATGGTCGTTGACTTCTTTTCTATTCAACACAATGGTAGGAATAGATCCTTTTGATATAAATAATCTTCCATCTGCATCTTCCATAACTGGTATTTTTGGCCATTAAATTTCTCGACCCTAAACTTTCCATCTTATGCCATTTCTCCCACTCGAACCAGGGACCCTCTTTTCTTGCAAGTTACCTTTTTCTTTGATACTAGTTGTTAGAAAAAGCAGGATCGTGGAGAAATAAAATAAAAAAAAATGCAGAAATAAAACATAGAAGATACACAATACAATAGAGACATAGATATATGTGGTTCACCTAGTGTGGGCTACATCCACTAGAGAAATTGCCAGGTCCTTCCTTTATTATTATCCAGCAAATGAAGGGATACAACCTACAACAAACCCTTTGTAACTTCCTCTTCTTTCTCTCACAATCTCCTCACTCAGAATACAATATTCACAACAACGATACATAGCCACAATACATTTCCCTCATAAAATAGGGTTTCCTTCTAGGGAAAAAAACCCTAACATAACTTTTATCATCAGATATGTGACCTTATAATAAACAGTCCAGATTTACAATGAAATTACAATATACATTTACAAGGAAATTTCTCCTTCGGTGGTTCGCTTGCCCTCGGACCCTGCAGAGGGGGTAACCCTGATTTGCACTCCCTTGCATGTAAGAATGTACACTCTTCTGGGGTGTAACGTCTTCATGGGGTATAAACATGGCTGAAAACAAAGACCTTTGAATCAGGAAGAGAATCAGGCTCCACAACCAACACATTTAATATGGAAAAGGGCCAAATTGTATATTATAAACATCAAATAAATTAATTAAATTAGCAATTGTTGGATGTGATACGAGAATGATGAAAATAATTAGGGGATATGATTCCACGAGAGAAAGGGGTCCAAGGGGGATTTTACTCATGGGTATTAATCCAACCCACATTACTAAATTGTTATCTGTGTGTATAACCTTCTATTTGTTGTGTTGAGTGTTCCCAAAGACAATCATTTATTTCATGTAAGAGGGTGGGTGTTACACATTATTTTGTTGCAACTAATGATGTTCACCTACTCTCTATCATTTAAAACTTAAAATCCATGATCATTGAAGAAAGACCTTTTTTTGAAATAAGTCAACCATTAAAACCATAATTTATGAAAGTGTTGCATGTTACACCACTGCAGCATGCGACACCCTTAAGTGTCGCATTTTGCAACACTACACACTTCGACAATGTATCATGTTTCTAGTTCACATGGTGCACATTGTTTGAAAGAAAGGAAAATGGATAAATTCAAGAAGTTTCTAGAAGAGAAGCTTTGAACATGAGGTGTCCTCCAATCGGTTTACATCTCACCTATACTCCTAATTTGGAGAGATCCTAAACTCTCATCCTTTCCTCTTCAATCTATAAATGGAGACTTATTTCATGAGGAAAGGCTAATAGATGATGGAGAATAACTAGTAATGAATATTGGTGAATAGCTTTAGCTTCTAATTTGTGATTAAGAGACTGTTATTAACTCTTTGGCTATGAGAAATTCAGTTTGTGTCAAACTATTTAGTTGATGGTGATGGAACTCATGGAAGAAATGTAGGTATTGGAGAAATGAATTGTTGGAAAGAGCCTCACAACACCAAGGAGCTAGTTGTAACTTTTCCACTATTATTAATAGAGTAACATGTTTTCTTTCCTATAAAGATTGTTCATTGTTAATTATCTTTATTACATTTCTCCTTGGTCATTTGTATAGATTTGTCGAAGTATTGTTGTTTCTTTCACTGGTTAGCTTGTTTTCTTATATATGTTTTCCTTTAAAATCCTTTGAATCAAGATAAGAGCTACAATTAGAAAGGAAAACCATCGGTAAAAATGTATGGGTCCTTACTTATTAGTATTTCAATTGTATGAGTCTAAGGTAAAGTAATATGTTCTGTGTTTTTTTTCTTTTAGCTTTGAGTTCCCAAGATAGGGAGATTCGTCTGTGTATGCATTGACTAATTTTTCCATCAACAGTCGGTGTGAGGATTCACATACCATAGTTATTGGAGAGAAAGAGAATGAATTAAAATCAACATTGGTCATAGTGAGCAGTCTACTGACTTGGGGAAAAGGAAATTTGTATGGCTAAAGAAGACAATTTTTACATGGAGATTGTGGACAACAAGAGGAGAGTCGAGTGATAGGAAGTGCACCAGCCATGGTGTTCTTGAAGGCAACCATTTTTAGGCTGTGTTTTATATTGGAAATGTGGAATGTGCATTGGTAAAATGAGTTGTAAGCCTGCAACACATTTTCCTGTTGAAGAAATGGCTCAAGATCATTGTGAAGGCGATTGTGAGAACTCCTAAAGAAGTTGAGAGTTCTTGAAGTCCCCAACTAAGATATTCATGACCAAACTGAGTGCACTAGAAGCCCTGATAAATGAATGATACATTCTAAGGGACTGTGAGCAGTGAAGGGGGTACATCCTTAGGTTGTGCAGGTTGCGGGGGAAGAGAGAGAGAGCTGGTGAATTGGAATTGTTATAGGAGTAGAACCTGGGTTTTGGGTTGTTGAGTGTGGAGAGTGCATAGCCAGAGGGAAAAATAGCCTTTTGGACAAATAGCCTTAGCTCGGGGGTGGCCTATTGTTGAGGGAAAATGAACAACAGTCCCTATGGCTAAGAGGTTCATCGTTCATATGCAATCGATTGGTTACTTTATTAACAAATAAGTGTTATGTTGTTTTTACTATGAATATTTTGTTTTGTACATGAATATTTGAATGTCATGTATGTTTTTTGGTTCAATTGAACAATTGTATTCATGTTTTCATATTTTTTTTTAGATGTATGATAAATTATGGGCATGATGCCCCTTAGGTTATTTTATATGTATGGGGGCGTTTTTTTTTTTTTTTTTAGTAGGATAAGTTTTTTTATGCAATGAAAAGACTCATATTTGATGGTTGGGTATGTTACATTATGGTATCATAGCTACGAGTTCAAAGACTGAGGCTGTATGGGCCAGACTCAACATGTAGAAGCTAAAATTGTAGAGTTAAATATTAGAGAATGTTTGCAATGTGGTTGTTGTATTTTTCTAGAAAAAAGAGAGAGGAGATTGTCTGTAATTTCGGTGAATTCAAGTTATGGGGTTGAAATCCCCACTTTTTATCTCTAAATATGCATTTGTTGGGCCTGCAATTGGTTGAATTCTAGAAATTACAGTGTAACCATGAAGAATTGGGTGAAATTGGGAAAAGCCCCAATTTTGCAGTGAAATTGGTTGAGAATTCAAGATGGGAGTGCCGCATTTTGTGTGTAGAAGTGAATTTGATGCATACGGGGACAAATTGGCTACAGAAAAATTAATTTTAGGGTCTCATGATGGCCCTGGAAATTTTTTGAAATTATGCGTTTTTAAAAAAAATGAAATTTCAGAAAATTTGGGTAATTTTTCGTACCATGATGTCAGGATGATGTGGAATCCATGTGGTAGTGATGTGGAAGAGGTGACATGGAATAACATGGTGGTAGGTCCACAATATCAGTTGGTGGTAGGGTGGAAGGGTTTACAGTGCATGTGGAAGGTCCAATAGGTGATGTGGGATCCACATGTGCAGGGTGGTATATCCAATACCATAAACCACTGTTGCATGGGAAGTGAAACGGTTTTGGTTCGGGACCTTCTATCATGCAACACCTTTAAGATCATGCCACATAGTAATAAATTTGGAATGTTGCAACTTTAGGGGCTAGTTGGCTTAGGTTGATGGAAAATTGGTATGGATTGTTGGTTTTCATTGATGCCAACCATTAGAGAGTGATATTGTAGATTGATGTCAACCCTTGGAGAAATTTTGGTAGTGAATTCTGGTAGAACAAAGGTTTGGGTAATGGATCCAAGGTTGTTTCATGTATAACAATATGATTTTTAATATATTTGAAGGTAATACTATTCTATATGTATATTACATGTCATTCCATTTCCGTTGGCATGTGGAATGTCACATAACTCCTCACGGTTAGAGAGTTATGACCATGAGAAGTTGGAGAACCCAGGTTTGGGTAATGGACCCAAGTTTGTTTTATGGATAATTGTATGATTTTTGATATATTTGCAGGCAATAATATTCTATATGGATAGTACATGTCATGCCATTTCAAGTGGTATGTGTAACGTCACATAACTCCTCATGGTTAGAGAGTTATGGCCATGTGAAGTTGGAGAACCCTCATGAGTCATCTAGAAGCCCGAAAATGTCAAAGTAGTCAAAGTGATTTAAGAGATTTTAGAAGGTAAATAATAAAGTCAAGTGATGAGTGTACTATAATTCAAATTGAATACAAAANAAATTATTTAAATAATAAAGTTAATGGAGAAATTACTAAGTTGACAAGTGGTTAGAAGTGGGTTAGCCCTAAAATAAGGAAAGTGGTTTAAGATGGTTAGAAGGTAACCCCTTGAGGTAAAGTGAAGTGACGAGTGTACTATAAGTCAAAGTGGATACAAAATAAATTATTTAAATTATAAAGTTAATGGATAAATTACTAATTGGACAAGTGGTTAGAAGTTGGTTAACCCTAAAATAAGGAAAGTGGGTTAAAATGGTTAAAAGATAACCCCTTGAGGAAGGTATATGAAAGTATAAATAAGAGGCAAGGCTCTCTAATTTTAATTACACTTGAGCATATTGAATATATACAGATGACTGAGGTAACCAAAGGATATCTAAGCTGAATTTCAGAGGGAAGGTGAAGTAAAGAAGGCCGAAATTCAATTGAGGATAAATTCTTTTGATGATGCTTTCTAAGGTATGTTATTTATAGGTCATCTCACCATTTTCGCAATAAGGCTTTTTATAGAATGATTGAGACCGTGAAATTGAGAGGCCATTGAGGAAACATATACAATACCCGTGGTACGAATTTCAATTTGTGGGCTGTTGTATTTTTGGAGTTACACTCCGTGGAAAATAGGGTTTGTGGCTAGTCCTGAAACTAGTCTAAAACAGGTGTTTCGGGTAAAAACATCATAAATTATTCATAACAGATCCAAGTTCGGTAAGACCAAATATGTTGGTTAGAGTACAATATTTAGTATTCTTTTTAAAATTTTCTGATCCATACAACAAATATTCCTTGCGGGGCACACTCTACAGGTTTGCTCTCTAGAATAAGCCATAATTTAACAAGGTATGCTATTTTTGCTATAACTCCTTTTCTAAGAGGTTCCAAGTAATGAAACCTAGAGGAATTGCATAAAACACACTGAAGAAAATTGTATACTATTTTCAAATCTTTATTCATTACAGTTACATAGTTATGATTATTTCAAGTTAGGGTTGTTGACCAATCCAAAACTAGTCATGTGAGACTAAAGTAAAGTTTGATGAAAATGCTAGTCTCTTGTTGTTAAAGTTAAGGGAGGTTTGCAAGTATGTGATCATATACACCAAGTCTATTACAAAGTTTCAAATCATTTTTGGATGATGAAATTGATGGGAGCTTTTTGTTTAGGTACATGTTGGGTACATGGTTGAGACAAGTAGTTGATGAGTTGGCACATACATGAGGTGTATAGTTGATGACGTTGGTACATCTTGATGAGTAGTTGACACATGATTGGTACATACTTGGTACATGGTTGGAGGCACTTGTGAGTATTATTGTTGACACATCGTTTATGGATGATGTAGCATACTTGTATTGGTATATTATTAGAATCACATATTGATCTTGGTGATGATTATGAGTTGTTGTGTTATGCTTGGTTGATGCACATATTTGAGAGTTGTCTTGGTGATTGATCTTAACGAGTAGATATGATTTGGTTGATAATATTAATGATACATGTCGTTTGATAGGTTGTTTGGAAAAGATGTTGTGACATGTTATTTGTACAGGTTTTGTGCATGGTTGATGCACTTGTTCATGGTACAGGTTGAGGTACAGGTTTGGTGCATGGTTGATGCACTTGTTTATTACACAGGTTGACTATAGGTTGTTTGGTATAGGTTGGTGCATGGTTGATGCACTTGTTTATGGTACAGGTTGATTATAGGTTGAGGTACAGGTTGATGCATGGTTGATGCATGGTTCAGGTTATTTGTACAGGTTGTTTGGTTCAGGTTGATTGGTACAGGTTTACAATAGTATATCTCACAGTGGAAGTGTGACAATGGTTCCATCATTCTACTTCTACGTCAGGGCAATTTGACGGGGCAAGGATGGGTGGTTTTAGCCACCTTTTGGTTGTAGCCAGAGAACATAGGGGGTTGTATCCTCCTTCTAGTTTTAGCCAGAGAATTGGGGAGTTGGGCATTCCCTCGGGTTGTAGCCTGAGAAATTAGGGGGTTGGAGCCTCCTTCCAATTGCAGATATAAAGCAAAGGAAGTTGGTTCTTCCAATGAATGCAATTCTTCAAGACATCTAAGAAAAATCATTATGTTTTTTTCTCCCTCTTTGGGTTTCCACGTAAAACACTGGTGTACTGTGTTTGTGTGTGATTGCTCATTTTCTCATTGTTTATTTACTCAACAAATATTGGATGATAATTCTACATTGATATAAAACTTGCATTTTATGGTGAAAAAGGATTAAATATCTCTATTACTGATTCACCCCCCTCTCAGTAATCCAACAATTGGTATCAGAGAAGGTTCCTTTAGAAAACAGTTTAACCACTGGAAGGATATCATGGATTATTCTGAGAATGGAGTACCAATGTTTAATGGCCAGAATGGTTTTAACTATGAGATGTGGAGCATAAGGACGGAAGTATTTTTACAGGCATAGGGACATTATATTTGGCTATCGGTTGTTACAATATATGATAGTTCAAAAAAGGAAAAGACTATAACCAATAAGGATTTGAAGAAGAATAACAAAATAGCAACATATTTCATCTGGGAAGGATTACCTAATCCAGTAAGAGAAAAGGTTGGTAAATGTTCATCAGCCAAAGAACTTTGGTATAAGTTACATGACATATATTCTTCACCCATCGCAGATTCAGAAAATGCCAAAGAAGATGCAGATACAGATCAAGAAGAATTATGTTCACCATGTCAAACAAATTCGGAAGATGAAGAGTACATAATCACCAGAGAATTGATTAGTTCTTTAGATGAACTAAAAGAAGAAAAAAATTCACTCAAGAAAGAATTGATGAAACAAAAGAAAAGTGTTCACATTTTTTAAGAATCCCAACAGGTCATTGAGAACTTAAGAACTCGGCTAGAAGAAGCCAGAAAGATCGAATAAGATATTGAATATCAAAAGAAGTTTTAGAAGCCAACATAGAAGCACATACGGAAGAAGAAGAAATGAGAGAGAAGATATTGACATATCATCTTAAGGAAAGAACTAACGATCTAAACCAGCTTGAAGCAAATTTTGGTCAAGAAGAGAAAGGACTTGAAGAAGAAATAATCACATTAAAAATTCATCTTGAAGAAGAAAAAAGAACAGAAGAAGTCATGAAGTATCAGATAATGAAGAAAGAAGAAGAAGTTGAGAAGCTTGAAGAAGAAATTGTCACATTGAGAAGTAAAATTATCAAGCTCAACAAGAACGTTGAAGAGACAAAAACATCCACATCAGTTATAGAGAATGAAGAGAAGCACTCTAGGTTGCTAGAAAAGAAGAATGTAGAAAATAGAAAGAGCTATGCAGAAGTACTCAAAGGAAGGAATCATGGTCAACCAGAATCTAAGAAAACTATTGAAGATACATCTTCAAGAAGACCATCCATGTTCAAGCCACAAAGAAGCTTCAATCATGATCATGATCAGTCAAGGAAGAAATTCAGAAGGACTAAAACACAAAGAAGATCATTCACTCCCGGGTATGCAAATTTCTTTTATGGTCATTGTTTTTATTGTACTAACTTTGGACATAAGGTTACAGATTGCAAGGATTATAAAAGAAATGTTCAAGCAAGAAATGTCTATTTGGCCCCACGTAACATTGAATGTTACAAATGTCATAACTATGGACACATAGCTCGTGATTGTAGAAGCATGATGGATACTTCCATGAAAGAGAACACTGATATCATATATAAGAAAGTATGGATAAGAAAACAAGAAGAACAGGTGAACAAATACCAGGTCCCAGAGATTGCAAGATTGGCAATAAAACGAGATGAAGAAAAATCTACAAAGAAAAAGAAGGATGTCAGATATAGAAAGGTTTGGAAAATAAATGAAATAAAAGAAGGACAAGTAAATAAGGAACAGGTTCAAGAGATTGTACTTTCAGGTATTGTAGTGAAACATGAATCCATAGATAGAAAGAAAGAAGTCAGATATTAGAGAGATGATGAATCTAGGAATGAAGATGATGATGAATACAAATCAGAGAAGGAACTGTTTTGAGACATCTGGCTTAGAGACTCCCAGATAATATGAATATCAGACATGGGAGTCTATGCAATAGCTATGACAGACTAAAGAACCATCCTTCGAGCAACTTGTATATTTTGAGAAGACAGATCCAGAGCAGTTAGTTAGCATAAGTACAGTTTGATAGATTAATCAAGACTTCATGATAGTATAGTGATAAATGGGTCGACATTATGGATAGTTGCGCAAGTAGAGTCTTGGAAAGTATGGACAGAGATGGATTTGTAAGAATACTTAGAAGGTTTGGACAGATATATGAAAGTGGATGAGAGCATGGATTCATATATTGGTTCAGAGACAAAGGAACATTATCATAAAGGATGACAATTACACAGGAAATGTCTTGAACAATGCTAATGGATTCCAAATTGACAGATATTTTTTGGAAACATGTAGTGCATACAACATTTCACATTCAAAAAAAAGTAATGCTCAGAAACAACAATGACAAAACTCCCTACGAACTATGGAAAGGAAGCGCAAACAACAACCTCTACATCAACGTAACTCAAGGTAGTATTTTATTAATTGAAATTTATGTTGATGATATTGTTTTGGAAGTTCTAATGACAGGTTAAGCCAAGAATTTGCAAAGGATATGCGTAATGAATTTGAAATGTCATTCCTTGGAGAACTATCCTTCTTTTTGGGTCTTCAAATATGTCAAAGAAACCAAGGAATTTTTATTTCTCAAACTAAGTATATCAGAAAAATGATAAAGAGGTTCAAAATCGAATATTGCAAACTATTTACCACTCCTATGAAAACCAGTTGCAAGTTGGGAAAAGATGATGATTCAAAGTATATAGACTAGAGACAATATAGGTCAATGATTGGTAGCTTACTATATGTGACATCGACCAGACCAGATGTAATGTAGGAAGTTGGACAGGTGGCACAATTTCAAGAAGCACCAAAGGAATCACATGTATTAGCAGTGAAGATGATTTTCAGATATCTCAAAGGAACAAAAGAGTTTGTATTATGGTATCCAAAAGGAAAAGATCTATCACTTATTGCCTACACAAATGCAGATTGGGTAGGTTTCATTGATGACCGACGAATCACCACTGGAGCAACGTTCTACTTGGGTGAGTGTTTAGTATCATGGTTAAGAAAGAAACAATCATCAATATCCTTATCTATAGCTGAGGCACAGTATATTGCAGCAACAACATGTTGTACACAAGTGCTATGGATGAAACAAACTCTGACAGATATACAGGTTGAGTATGAGGAGCCCATTCCAATCTATTATGATAATACAAGCACCATCAGTATCTCAAATAACCTAGTGATGCACTCCAAGACGAAGAACATTCCATTCAAGTATCACTTTCTATAGGAATAGGTTGCAGAGAAGAACATTAGAGTTGAATATGTGGTCATAAAAGAACAAGTGGTAGACATCTTTACAAAACCTCTTCCATAAGAATCCTTTGAGTATCTTCGCCAGAGACTAGGAGTAATCTCTACTCCAAAATGAATTATTTTGAATGCTTATCTTATATGTCTTAGATGTACATGAGGAAGCACCATAAATTGGACAATTTAGGTTGGGATATCAGTTTCAGGAAGAGTATACCCAAGGACAGTTCAGTTATAGGGAGCAACCCTAGATGTAAATATACCTTTGTCATTGATGATGAAGGGGAGAGATTTATCCAATGTAGGATAGAAATGCTTGGAGAGGGAGCACAGAGGCATGTAGACAGGGGGAGCATCCCAAGGAGAGTTCAGTCAGGGGGAGAATCCCCAAAGGGAGATACCCTTTTCCATTGATGTCAAAGGGGGAGAGATAGAAACATTGATGAGGAGTATAAGCATGAATGTTATCATGACTAAGTGTTGCCATCAATGCCAAAGGGGGAGATTGTCAGAAATTTGGCTTAGGTTGATGGACAATTGGTATGGATTTTTGGTTTTCATTGATGTCAACCATTAGAGAGTGATATTGTAGATTGATTTCAGCCCTTAGTGATTGATGTGAGGCCTTGGAGAAATTTCGGTAGCGAATTTTGGTAGCACAAAGGTTTGGGTAATGGACCCAAGGTTGTTTCATGTATAATGGTATGAGTTTTAATATATTTAAAGGTAATACTATTATATATGGATAGTGCATGTCATTCCATTTCTTTTGGTATGTGGAACATCACATAACTCTTCACGGTTTGAGAGTTACGACCATGAGAAGTTGGAGAACCCAGGTTTGAGTAATGGACCCAAGTTTGTTTGATGGATAATGGTATGAGTTTTGATATATTTGTAGGAATGAATATTATATATGTATATCACATGTCATTCCATTTCCATTGGTATGTGGAACGTCACATAAATCCTCACAGTTAGAGAGTTATGGCCATGTGAAGTTGGAGAACCCTCATGAGTCATATAGAAGCCCAAAAAGGTCAAAGTAGTCAAAGTGGTTTAAGAGATTTTAGAAGGTAAATAATAAATTGAAGTGATGAGTGTACTATAATTCAAATTGAATACAAAATAAATTATTTAAATAATAAAGTTAATGGAGAAATTACTAAGTTGAC
>ML837169.1:14682-25432 GCA_009831015.1 Picea engelmannii | reverse complement strand
GGTTAGCCCTAAAATAAGGAAAGTGGTTTAAGATGGTTAGAAGGTAACCCCTTGAGGTAAAGTGAAGTGATGAGTGTACTATAAGTCAAAGTGGATACACAATAAATTATTTAAATAATAAATTTAATGGATAAATTACTAATAGGATAAGTGGTTAGAAGTTGGTTAACCCTAAAATAAGGAAAGTGGGTTAAAATGGTTAAAAGGTAACCCCTTGAGGAAGGTACATGAAAGTATAAATAAGAGGCAAGGCTCTCTCATTTTAATTACACTTGAGAATATTGAATATATACAGGTGAATGAGGTAACCAAAGGATATCTAAGCCGAATTTCAGAGGGAAGGGGAAGTAGAGAAGGCCGAAATTCAAGGGAGGATAAATCCTTTTGATGATGCTTTCTAAGGCATGTTATTTATTGGTCATCTCACCATTTTCGCAATAACATTTTTTCTAGAATGATTCAAAACGTGAAATTGGGATACCATTGAGGAAACATATCCAACTACCTGTGGTATGAATTTCAACTTGTGGTTCGTTTTATTTTTGGAGTTACACTCCGTGGAAAATAGGGTTTGTGGCTAGTCTTTAAACTAGTCTAAAACAAGTGTTTCGGGTAAAAACGTCATAACTTATTCATAAAAGATCCCAATTCGGTAAGACCAAAGGTGTTGGTTAGAGTACATTCTATAGTATTATGTGTAATATTTTCATATCCATACAACAAATATTCCGTCTGTGGCATTCTCTACAAGTTCGCTCTCTAGAATAAGCCAGAATTCAACAGTTGATGAGTAGTTGATACATGATTGGTACAACATGGTTGGAGGCACCTGTTAGTATTATTGTTGACACATGGTTTATGGATGATGTAGCATACTTGTATTGGTATATTATTAGAAGAACATATTGATCTTGGTGATGATTATGAGTTGTTGTGTTATGCTTGGTTGATGCACATATTTGAGAGTTGTCTTGGTGATTGATCTTGGTGAGTAGATATGATTTGGTTGATAAGATTGATGAGAAAAGTCTTTGTGATAGGTTATTTTGACAGGTTGTTGTGACATGTTATTTGTACAGGTTTTGTGCATGGTTGATGCACTTGTTCATGGTATAGGTTGAGGTACAAGTTTGGTGCATGGTTGATGCACTTGTTCATGGTACAGGTTGAGGTACATGTTGGTGCATGGTCGATGCAATTGTTTATGGTACATGTTGACTATAGGTTGTTTAATACATGTTGGTGCCTGGTTGATGCACTTGTGTATGGTACAGGTTGATTACAGGTTGAGGTACATGTTGATGCATGGTTGATGCATGGTTCAAGTTATTGGTACAGGTTGTTTGGTGCAGGTTGATTGGTATAGGTTTACAATAGTATATCTCACAGTGATAGTGTGACAGTGGTTCCATCATTCTACTTCTACGTTAGGGAGATTGGACAGGGCAAGGACAGGTGGTTGTAGCCACCTTCCAGTTGTAGCTGGAGAACATAGGGGGTTGCAGCCTCCTTCTAGTTGTAGCCAGAGAATTGGGGAGTTGGAGCTTCCCTCAGGTTGTAGCCTGAGAAACTAGGGGGTTGGAGCCTCCTTCCAGTTGTAGTTGGAAAGAAAAGGAAGTTGGTGCTTCCAATGAATGTAATTCTTCAAGACATATAATAAAAATCATTCTGCAGTTTTCTCCCGCTTTGGGTTTCCACGTAAAACACTGGTGTAATGTGTATGTGTGTGATTGATCATTTTCTCATTGTTTATTTACTCTGCAAATATTGGATGGTAATGCTACATTGATATAACAATTTCATTTTATGGTGAAAAAGGATTAAATTTCTCTATTACGAATTCACCCCCCTTCTCAGTAATCCAACAAGGGGTGTATTAAACCTCGTGCAATTTTGGGATGCGACATGTCCTCTCCACCGTTGATCTCATCCAACCTCCACCATCAGATTTGGGAGATGTGCAAGTCCATGCACGCTAAGGTAAAGGTGTGGGATGGAACCCACCCATCCTAATGGAAAATGAAGGGATGTCACGTGGAAGTTGACATTTAGGGTGGGATCGTTGTCCCATCCAGGGTCAGATGTGTGCCAACTAGGTATGTGGGGACCGTAAAATATTAATATTTTATTAATGTTTAAGGTCAGAGTAAAATAAGGAAGAGGAGAAAGAAGAGAGAGAAGGATGAAGAGGAAGGGTTAAGAAGTCTAGGAGGGTGAAATGGCATCACCTCAGGGTGACATGTGGACCCAAAATGCCACACCAATAGTCGCATTAGAAAGGATGCCACATAGGCCATAACATGAGCATATTAAGTCAGATTTAGATAAAACTTCTGGATTTTTTCTGCACTAAGGAGATCTACAGAAGTACCAGAGAGGGACATTTCTCATTTCTGCTTGGATTTGTTAGAAATTACAAAATAGTGCTTTTTAAAGATCTGGGTCCAGATTATTGAGAATGATGCAAATTGAGCTGAAATTATTTGAAGGAGTCTAGAAAGAAAGCATGGAAATAATATAGGAAGGAATTGAATAAATCCAAATTGGTTTGGAATGGGGATGTTGAAACAAGGAAAAATCCATTATTCCAAGCCAAGTTTTGGGGATATTTGATATTTGCAGAGGAAAAGGGCCCCTAGATGGAAAATTTGGAAAATTTTATTTACTAGACATTTTGTATACTCATAAATTCGGACAATTTTGGTGTAGAGAAGTGTTTCCAAAAGTGGAAAGTTTGGGAGATTGCCTATTTGGATAAAAATTATAAGCCTAGAAAAAGGGGTAAAAAATGACAAAGTTGTCATTTCCAAATTGGTGTGGTTTTTTTAACTAGAGCTTCATAATGACAATATGAGAGTTGTTATGAGTTTTCTTTCATAAATATTATCTATGTCTCATACATATTTTTCTCCATTTCCTGACATATTTACTTCCATAAGTGGCAGAACTTGGTGTCAGAGAATTATTTGCACCAGAATGAAGAATGTATAAAAATGGGCAAATTATCAATATTCAGATGGCCATAATGTTTTACTCCGAACTCAGAATTGAAAAAGAAAGTATTCATCAGAAATATCTTGGATAGAAAAATCGATATATACACCCAGAACTATAAATTGAATAGTTAAACTCACATGAAATTAGAAGGAATATGATTGTTGACCTTAAAGGGAAAAATTGTGCAAATGTTTCCAAAATTGTAAATTGTAGTTTTTAGCTAACAAATGTTGTGGTGTACAAATTTCTCATAAGATTAAGATTACTTATGGAACATAAATGGTTTAGAATGAGGCATATATATGTGTGGAATATGCAAGAGAATTCTACATATATAAGGAAAAGGTAGGTACAGTTCTTCAAAATAAGCTTGTGATTTCTTTAGGAAGTTGCAAGAACAAGACATGTAGACTCAATGAGAAATATGGAAGAACTCCATTGAAATTTTAATGTGGGAAGATAATTCTATATGACAAATGTGCATATCAAATGTTGATGATGACTAAGAAAGACCATCTAGAATTCATGATATTGCATGTGCAGTAGGTACACTTGGAGGTGTAAAGCATGTGAAAATGAAAAGTGGTTTAAACAGAAGATAAACAGGTTTGAACCTTGGCATAAAGGATGAGAAGAGATGCTCAAATAAAAAGTGTTATATCATGGATTCTTCACATGATGATCAAAGGCCATGAAAGAAGAATTTTAAGATATGATTCTGGGTGCAAGAGTAAATCACTCAGTGGATGAGAGAGTGAAAATTCCTTTATGAGAAATTTTGTTCTATATGGATGAAATTAGACTCCAATGAGAGGTAATCCATAAAAAATGATTGGATTCTAGAATTGGACAAATTCCATGAATAATTGAAGTAAGTCGAAAAGGGTATCATATGTGGATGAAAAACCATATGGAGTATATTACAACACTCGAATAACTATGAAAACAATGAGAGGGAATTACTAATTCATATAGAGAATGTTTAGTGCATTTTAAGGGTACTGAGAGTATTTCCAAGGTATAATGGGATGACAAGTCAAGAACAACATAAATAGGGAAGTGGTATTCAAAAAGGAAATTCTTAAGAAGACACATGAGGAAGAAAATGGTTCTATGCTTGGCATGGTATGAAAAAGAGATGGAACCTAAAATGAACTATCTCAATTGTACAAGGAAGAAGGTCAATCTTGTACAATTATTTTAGGAATCAAAGAATTGTAGAGGGAAGTGCAGGGCTACATAAAAAGTATTGAAAGGTCGACAAAGGAATCATAATAGTATATGAAAGATTAGTATTTAACTGCTACAGAGTTTGAATGGATTGTAAAGGAGAAACTCTCACATGAACAAAAAGCGAGCATGTAAAGAATGTCATTTGCATGCACTAGGAGTTAAGGGAGGACTCCATAGCCTTGAAGGTAGAAATGTAGTGAACACTACAAAGCTTGTTGCAAGAGAAGAAAAATTGGTGTCATGAGATTAGGTGTAACTCATGGGGTGGATGATTCGTCTCTATGTGCAAGCATAGCAATGCAAGAAAAAATAATTTTTAAGCTATAACTTAGATACTTGTGTCTAAATGTATAGCAATGGAAGTAAGGTACATGTGCAAATGGAGGAGTGTAGCATTCCATTTGGAGAAGAGTGGTCTTAAGTGGCCAAGCAATGTGTCACTCGATCAAGTGAAGAGAGGTACTTAAGTTGAGAAAATCCATGGACATAAGAGGGTATTGAAAAATAAAACATAAAATAAACATTTCATAGTATTAAAATGCCAATAAATGAGAATGGTATTTCAAGACTGATTAGGTCAAGGAAATGGGGATTCGTTAATTAGATTGTTGTGTTAATATTTAGCTATAGTAGCACATGTTACAACACTATGAATATTGATAATTTTAGCCAAAGATATTGGGACATGATTCTCTGCAAAAATGAATTATTTGTGAGATGGAAGCACTAGCGGATTTAATGGTTGGAAATACAGAATGGCGAAGTGAGGGATTGGATAGAAGGTTCATAATAGAGATCAGTGGTGCACAAATGAGATGAATGGTAGTGCACAATGATGTGAGGATCTATAGGAATTCAAGGACATCCATCTACAACAAAAATAAATAAATAAATAAAGTTGAAATAGATATGCATTGTAGTGCATAATAGAAGTGATGCATGAATGCATATAATAAAGATAGAATGCACGAACGTGAAATAGGCATGATGCGATTAATTTCTTAGTGCATATTGATGGATATTTTGGTGCATATGGAAAATCCTAGACATGTATATGGTATGAGAATAGACTAAGGGTAGTTTGTTGATATATATACATGAATCGATGATGTTGTGATATTTGATTAAGACTAATGACGGATTGTGTATCCATGAAACTATGCAAAGCATGGATGAAGATGTTGATGATGCTACTGCATATGGAAACCATCCATGTGAAGACAATGAGGATGGTAATATGATGATAAAAAGGTCAATAAAAGGGAGTTTGCAAGCTGCCACAACAATATCAGCTAGTTAGGTAGCATCACTTAAATTAATAACAACCATGCAAGTATGCATTTGGGGTTGATATGATGCATAAATGCTTAAGAGAATTGAGTTAAGAATTCCCTTAGCCAAATTTTAATATTTGAAATTGATGAAAAGGAAGAAGACCTTGAGTACACACATGCTATGTAATGCTTGAATACATTTATGATAAATTTAATTTCATATTGTGTTATGTTGGTTATGAGAACATAATCAAGATTAAGTCAGGAGACGTTACTCATGTTGTAACAATGAATGTCATTAGAAATGGTTATGTGTGAGGACATGATGTGGTTGGAAATGGAAGAGATATAGTGTCATACAAGTGCATGATGGTTTCCCCCCTATATAACTGATGTTTGGGCTACAACCTTTTTTTCAACATGAGAGAGCACCAAGAGAATTATATTCCTAGTGTTTTATATTTGTTGAGGAGGAAGGTATCCAAATGATCAGATGAGTAAATGGGGAAGAGTTTGGATAATGTGTTAAAGTGTGGGTTATACCTTTCGATTCACATGGTGGAATACATGACATGAATATATCGTATTTTGGAGTCAATGCAAGAATGCATTGTGTAGACATAGTCATGGGTATGGGCCAATTATTTTTATTTGTGAGTATAGTTTGATTGCATTATGAAAATCTTGGTGAGTTGATAATGCATGTACAGTGAATGATAGTTTCATTCTAGATGATATGATTAATAGTTGAATTCCATTTTAAAATAAACGAAGGCTAGAAATGATTGAATTGCTGGTGAAATACAATTCTAAAATCATTTCATGAACTATTGAAAATGTGAATGAATGCTAACAATCTGTGTGGTTGCGTGAAAGTTGAGAAAATGAAAGGAGAATGGTATTGGACATGGAAATGGTGTAATCCCATAAAAAATACTGATGTCTACAACCAAACATAATGAGAATAAATCTCATGCATGGGAAATTTAGTTGTCCTCTATAAAACATATTTGAGAAATCAATAATTGAAAATTGTTATGGTATGCTAACAATTTGTTTGGCTACATGGAAATTGAGGAAATTGCAGGGAGAATGATCTTGGACATTGTTGTGCAAATTAATTTCTTATTAAAACAACTAATTACTTAATACATTAATTATCAATCTAGGGTGTGTCTGTTTATTTCAAAGTTACGATGCAAAGTTTATGTAGGCTACAATTTCCCTTCTAACATTGGTTATCTAATATGTGTTTCAGTAAAGTAAATATAATCACTCAACAAGATATCAAAAGCGAAGCACCCCACTCAAATATTTACAAGAAATAACACAGTTCCGGATAATAAATCATACCACACATCTAAGAATTGATTAATGGATCGATCTACTCTGTTTTACACACCCCATGACATAACAAGAAAGTAGTTCTATATATTTAATTGGAAGAGAAAGTAAATATTAACTTGCATAAAAGAAATACAATCCACTTGGAAGGAAAGCAAAATTCACATGTTTTGAAAAGGAAACAAACATGCTAGAAAATAAAACACGCCAGCTACAAGTATCAAGAGTATGAATCAACTGCGTCCATAGACAACCCTAGCAATCTAATTCTAGGAATGCACACTTGCAAGAATTGAAACACACTTGCAAAAAAGTAAACACTTTGTGGGAATTGAAACACACTTGAAAAAATTTAAATAAATCAACCTAAAATATTTACTTCCTAGTCATCACACAGATGTAAAACAAAGTATTGCCACTAATATACAACATAAAAAAATTAAATGAAACTCACACTATGTTAAAAGGAAATGATATAATTGAAAATGCAACAATTAAACATACTAAGAAATCTCAGTGTCATAATGTACATTAACACAATATCTCAAAGAAATATGATTTATTCCATCATAGTTTGGATTGTTGCACCAAGAGTCCCTCCTGAGAATGAAGAAGGAAATATCTTTTGTACATGATTTTTCTTAAAACTAAAATAAAAAACAATAAATGCAGATCTACAAATTTATCTTGTGGTTACAACAATTTAATAATAAGTAGAAACTAAAAATAAAGTAGTAAATAATTACAAGATCTTTCTTAATAATCCAAAACTAATCAAACTAATCTCATCAATGGTTCCAATATTCTATTCTCATCTAAGATGATTGTTGTTGATCCAAATCCATGGCAGATCTGGATGGTTGAAAATGTATTTTCATGGATTACAAAATTGTCCTCGAGAGTAACAACAGTTGCGACATCACAAGTAACAACAAATAGTAAAATGTCGATTTCTTAAAAAGTACGATATGGGTTTTTGAGATATTTTGAGGATATTCTTATATTGACTTAATAATTCCTCGTATGAAAAATATCAAGTACCCACTTCGTGGATATTTAGTTATAAGTGTTTCAACAAGTGTCTTGGAGTAACAACATGAATAACAACAAGTGGCAATTGATTCTGTAACAACAAAATAAACCACCTTTTCAAAGATACGTGCATAATATGTTACCTCTCTAATATTTAACCATAATTCATATGAAATACTAAATAAATGTAATGGAAAACACCTTGGTTCTAAATCTCACATATAAGCATTAAAAATGATTAATAAGCATCAATAAAAGGTTATGGGTAAACAAGAAGGGATTGAATGTAGGAAAAAGATGATGTAAAAGGGTGTCAATTCCATGGCCCAACATCTCTCCCAAAATGAATATGTTGCATGTCCTCATGCAACCCATAAACAAGTTGTAAGGACTTCCATTTTTTCAATGCACTTGTCAATTACCTAGAATGATTTGCTTGTTATTTTTTCACTGTCGTGAACCTTCCTACAGGCTGCCATGAATTATTTTACTGGAAGAATGTTAATGGATTTTACCTTTTGTGCTTGATCATTTCCCCCATGTCCACAATAGGTTCTTATGGAGCAAATTTTGAATTCATTGTTGGTTCTTGTGTAACAACGTGTTTTTTTCTTCTTCTTCTGAGAGCCAACACTAGTTCTTGTGTAGTAGTGTTGGTGTCATTCCCTTCCATATCCAACGTTGGTTCTTGTGTGGCAGTTCTTATGTTGTCTTGGGGATTTTTTCCTTCTTTTGTGGTGCACGTTTCAAAATTATCCTTCAAGTGATCCTTATAAATTATGATGGAGTTGTAGTAGATGAGTTATAACGGATGAGTTTCAACAAATGAATTGTAGGAGTAACAACAAAATTTTCAACCATTTTACTGTAAACTACAAACTAGATTTCTTTAAAATTTTGCAATTATATTTTCACCGGTCCATTGCTTCTCCGCACCAAAAATTGGAGATACCCACATAACAGATCTCAAGATATGAGAAAAATCGCTGAAGGTGACGATGCTTGATTTCTGGAATTTTGCGAACCGGGTTTGCATGAAATTTTGTGGGTTTGTTCATCCTATCATAATGCTTCTATCCTCCAAATTTCACGAATGCTCATTGCTTGGTTTGCAAGATATCCTCAGTTTAATTTCTCTTTCTTTAAGAACAAAACAAGTCTAAAAACTCATCAATTTTGAAAAACTCATAAAACTATTTAGAAATTAATTCTATGAGAAAAGCAATGACAATAATTTCTAGATATCCATCTCACTTGGTTTTGTCTTGAATATTCCATTGTTATCACATCAGTCGTTCCCCCCAAACTGATTATGTGGTATGTCCTCATGTTGCACTGAAAAACAAATAAAAATGGTTATCCTGCCTATGGAAATGAACTTCAACACACAATCTCAAAATCGGTTCTTTGCTGAAAACTGGTGCTTAAAAAAAATCATCTCTTCATGCTTTAAAAGTTTGTATATCACTTCTCTATGTAAACTCGTTTATGATTTAACAAAATCTATTCTCATTAAATCCATATTCGTTGTTATATTCATGCTTGAATAATCATTAAAGAAACACAATGCTTGTTTACTAGAGTGGAGGGCTTGTTTTTAACTATCTTGATTATGGATGGTTGTAAATGAATTCCCAGAATGTATAGAAGACTTGCAATGATGAAACCAATCTTGGTAATGTCAAAGAATACTCATCCAACAAGAAATGGGAAGTAAAATACCCAAGGAACATAAAATAACTGTAACATTTCCGTACATTCTCATTGTTGAATCAATGCAATTAATGAGAGACCTTGTTTCGGTTTTGAACCAATTTATTTCCAAAGTCACATGAATCTGTCTATAATGATTCCATCAACTATCATGTTATTAGAAGAGATAAACATTATATTATGAACCCAAATACCACTTTCATAAAATATCGTGGAAGCAAGCAACCATGATGTTCTAGATCGCTTAAATACCCCTTGACCAACTCTTGCCAAAATGTCAGGAAAATGAATTTCTTATTAAAACAACTAAGTACTCAATACATTAATTATTAATCCAAGGGGCATCTATTTATTTCAAAGTTACGATGAAAAGTCTATGGAGGATGTAATTTCCCTTCTAACATTGGTTATCTAACATTCGTTGCAGTAAAGTAAATCAAACCAGTCAACAATATATCAAAAGTGAAGCACACCACTCAAATCTTTGCAAGAAATAACATAGTTCTGGAAATTAAATCATACCACACATCTAAGAATTGATTGAAGGATATGTATACTTTTTTTTACACACCCCATGACATAACGGGAAAGTAGGTCTAACTATTTAACTAGAAGAGAAATTAAATCTTAACTTGCATAAAAGAAACACAATCCACTTGACAGGAAAATAAAATTCACACGTTTTGAAAATGAAACAAACATGATGGAACATAAAACACACCAGCTGCAGGTATCAGGAGTATGAATCAACTGTCTCTTGAGGAAACCTCAACAATCTAATTCTAGGAACACACACTTGCAATAATTGAAACACACTTGTGAAAAAGTAAAAGCTCCATGGGAATTAAAACACACTTGCAAGAAATTAAATAAATTGAGTTAAAATATTTACTTCACAGACGACATATGGATGTAAAAAAAAGTATTTCCACTAATATACAACATAAAAAAAAATAATTGAAACTCACACTATGCTCAAAGGATATGACATAATTGAAAATTCAACAATTAAACTGTTAAGAACCAAATACCAATATAGCATAGAAAAACCTCAGAAAAAGTACTCAACACCTTGAAAAAGAGATAATTTCAGATAATAAGCCTCTTCAAGGGGGCAACCTCCTTTTACCCCACTTAAATGTTCAAGTACAAGATGA
>ML837168.1:0-28127 GCA_009831015.1 Picea engelmannii | reverse complement strand
TCAACAGTAAAACTGGAGAAACGTCGAAGTAAACAAAAGGATATAGCTTTATAGAGGTAATACGAAAATGTTTGTACAAAAGGAGTAATTTTTCAAAGTATAGACCTTCAAATTTATATAAGTTCCTTCCAAACAATGCATAACTGTAAGTTTGAATTTAGTAGATGTTTGAAAATGAATCTACAATTTAAAACGACGACCATAGTAATTAAATTGCCAGTCTAGGATGAAACCCGAGTGGTGAAAGGATCTGAATAATACAACAGTCATTACATTATTTTAAACAAATAGGAAAAACAATCTTGTAGAACAATCTAAGAAGAAGTCATTACTTATAGCAGTCGAACCAGAAACTTAAGATTACAATTGGGAGTTTCCCTCTTTCGAGCCACTATAGGAGACCGAGCAAAATTATACTAAACATATATAAATCTAAATTTCAACTGTGTCTGCTAGGACTCCTGAAAGGTTTACAAAAGGGAACTTGAATACCTTTTGTACCGAAGACAAGGACGAAACATCTAAAATCTTTGCATAGACGAAAGACTAGAAAGATTTACCATTTATGAATATCAGTAACTATATACAACAAAAGTAAGAAGAACACCAACAGAGTGATAATCGTTAATAACAGAGTATTCCAGGATAATTCTTAACTTCTGATTTGCAGGATCGCGTGTTTTTCGTTTCCCTTGTCGCCTTTTGTCTGGACAGATGCTTGGGACAAGGGTGGATGGTGCAATAACTCTCTGATGGGTACCCTCGCATCAAACATGGCCCATCATTAGTGATACATACCAATTCTTGAGACGAATAAAACAAAAAGAAGGAAAGACTTTACACAATAGCCACGATCTTAATGAAATACAATAACACATTATTAAGTTTCATTTTAAATCCATAAATGGTACAAGGAATGTTGTGCAAAAACATGGAACAAGATTTTCATACAGAATCAGGACTATACCTAACTAGTTGAGTCTAACCTTTCCAGAATCCAAATTGCATAAAATAGTTACAACTCAATAAACATTATAGAGATATTCCTTCTATTGAATTCCAAATGGATTGACCACGATAAATACAATAACTAATTTAAGAAAAGGGTTTGATGTACCATAGGATATCACTACTGACCTATTCAAACCACAAAGGTCACATTTTATTTGACCCCATATGGAAATCCTTTAGACTTAAAGAAAACAACACATGCAAAGGAACAAACCAAATTGGATAAACTATGGAAGTAGGGGTTCACCCCTGTACAACGAAAGGAAACAATATATATATATATATATATATAAATTATTCCATAGTGGGACCTTGCCTTTCCGAAAGGGAATTCTCACATAGCCTCACAAAATTTAACTTCAGGGCCTCGTCTTATGGGTCGTAGAAGAACGATAGCAGAGGGTTACGAAGCCTTAGAAGTTACAACACAGAGAAGCAATACAAATTGTTTTCTCCCTAAAACAAGAAGAGGGACATCGTATTCTTAGAAGGGTCGAGGAAGGAACAACCAAAAAAATACCCCTCCTACAAGCATAGAAGACAACCATAAATTTTTACAAATGAATAACAATAAGGAAGTTCTGAATGTAAAGAATAAACGAAATGGTTTTCTTTTTCCTAAAGAGACACCTCTCTATTTGACCAGAGTAATATGTTAAAAACTTACCAGGGGAAGTATATTTACGCTGTCTGTTTGCTGGTCAAACAAACCTCCATTGTTGACAATCCTCTCTCCTAAAGAAGTAATACACATATCCATTCGTAAAATTTCACAATGAGAACTATAAATGCACAAAAACCCTAATAGGAACCATACCTACTCATTTAAATGTTGAAAGTATGAAGGACCCATTAACCATGTGACGAGGCACAGTTGGCATGACTGGAGTGGGTGAAAAGCCGAGTAAGGGCATCGTAACTCGCACTCACAATTTGTCATTAAATAATAGACATAGAGCCTTAACTCCCACTTGACAGTAATCCACTCTCTCCCATCAAGTTAATTCATGAAGTAAATGAAGTCTTCTGAGATTCGACAAGTTAATACACTTACATGACATCTATTTGGTTATAGTTAATTCAAAGTCCGAAGAGAAGACTCGTTAGAGCTTCATTGGTTAAGTCCAAATTGATAAAGTTCTCGTTACTCAAACTCTGTGGGGTAAGGGAATGGGAATATTATTAACTTATATATTCGTAAAGGTAACCCTTCAAAAATCAAAAAAAGAAACAACAATGCTAGATGCATTACCACCAAGTCATTCCTTTTCAAACTGTGGTTATAGAACCTTACTCGTGGCTATACATACATACATACATACATACATACATATATGTATGTATGTATGTATGTATGTATAAATATATGTATGATAAGAAAGTGTTTGTTTCAAATGATTAGATTAAATTTTATTGCACGCAACCTATAGAAATCTCCTATGTAAAGAGAGACTAGTAATGCAAGTCCTAAGCCTAGTCTATGGTATAGATATGATTTACATAGAGGAGTAAGTTGGAGAGAAAAAGGGGAATTTACTAAAATTCCGGGAGAGCTAATATTATAGGTTTCTATAGAAATCAATATAGATAGGCACATAAGTGGCATCATGTAGAAAGACGAATATAAACATTGTCACAGAACATTTATAACAGGAAAGAAGGATTTCTTCCATCTAACAATAAACATGTAAAGTATAATTGGGAGAATTATGCCTCATAGAAAAAAAAATTATGACGAATTTGAGGTACATTACATATGGTATTAGACTAAAGGTTACAACACTTGGACCTTGACCAGGGCCACATTACTTATTTAGTACATATTTTTGTTTATGTAAAACTAATAAACTTTTATTGTTACAAACGGAAAACCCTTTTATGTTTTGTGTTAATCATGGCAACCCAGGATGATGCAGAAATAAGACTTGATGGGAATCTTGAACAAAGACATCCTGAAGAACCAAGACAGAATAGTGACAGAAGCTCACCTACTAAAGTTTTGGAAAAGATGAGGAATCTCATTGTTGAGTTGCATGTTTTTAAAGCCGACAATGAGAAACTAAAGAAAGCACAACAGGAGCAGCAAGAAATAAACGAAGTCTTGTTGTGAAGTATAGTAACAAAGAAATCCCCAAAGGACGAAAACCAGGAAGAAGAGGTCAGTAAAAGGGCCTCCAAGAATTCTAGACCTGAAGCTGAAAGAGGGGATAACTCATCTGAAGGTACACCTTCAGCTGAAGATAAAACAAAAAAAGACAGAAAAAGAAAACAGGTAGACCACCTTGAAGGAGAATTTAAGAAAATTAAATCAGCTACCTTTGATGGGGAGTCCAAAACAGGGGAGGAAGTCGAAGCATGGTTATTAGACATAAAAAAATGTTTCCAGATATACAACTATTCCAGTAATATGAAGCTCAAAATAGCCATTTACAATCTGAAAGGAAAAGCCAACATTTGGTGGCAAGATCTGAAATTGGCCAAGGGCCTAAAGGAGAAACATATGGAATGGTCTGACTTTAAGAAATACTTTAAGAAATAGTACCTATTTGAAATATACTATGAAAGAAAAACAAAATAATTCTATGAGTTACGACTTGGTCAAATGTCTATGGAAGATCTGATAAATAAATTCCTGGAACTACTAAGGTTCGTACCTTATATCCGAGAGGATAAAGTAAAAATCGAGCGGTTCCTGAGATGTTTACCATAGTCCTACAAGGAAAGAATCGAATTTGATAATTCCAAGTCCCTGATTGAATTATTTAGAAAGGCCCGAATGTGTTATGACTAATACAAACAACGAACATAATTTCCCAAAGCTTGGAAGGATAAGAAACAAGACCGAATGAACCAGCGGAAGAAAGGATACCAACCAACCTGTTGACAGGCAAAAATGATCGTCCATCAATTGGAAGAGCGATTCTGGTCCGAGGTTGTCTAAATAAACCAATCCATTTGGTGTAACTTGTTCTGACGGGTTTAATGGACCCGTTATCCAATCTAAGAGTCCTAAGGAAACAAATAAAAGAAAAGAAATAAACAACTAATTACTAATTACTATATATATATGTACATACATACGACATAACTATTGTAGGTATATTTAAATAGCAGATATACTTATCCTTTTTATGTAAATGATATACACACTGTAAGTTTTAATCTAAACTTACAAAACTCAATGTGAAAAATGACTGCATTGAAGAAGCAAATAAAGAAAGCACATAAAAAAAATATTTTTGTTTTTTTCCTTATAAATCTTAAACTAATAAAAAGAAAATACTATGAAACAGAAACATGTGGATAGTCAAAATCCAAACCACACATTCAAATTTCAGTGATAAACAAATAACATAAAAATGTAAATGAGCTAACCTGTTAGTGAATTAGTGATGTGTATCCAAGCATCTTCATGATTTGAGAACATCCAAGTACCATGTCCAAGAGAGAAACCTACAAAGAACCTTAAGATTGTTCTAAATAAATTCAGAACAATGTGTTGGTAGTTTGGGTGTTAATGAATGAAGCAGAGACATGGACATAAATCTGTAATTTCATGATTATACATAATTACTGTAAGATAAATCTGAAAGTAATCTATACATTTCGTTTTTCAATCAAAATTGAAAGATAAACCCTATCGTTTTAACTGAAAACATAATCACAACATTTATATTTTGAAGAACAAATTGCATATGGTATTTATAATATAATATCTTTCACATCACAGATCATTTAATCTAAATATATCAGATCTATACATGTATCAGGACATAACAAAACATAAATGATAACATTGTAAACAAAAGGCTAAAGCCAAAATGTGTAAAATGTTATTTCATTAAGTTCTGAAGTCACCCATCCATCTCTTTCTCCGAACAAAGATGTCTTCATTACAAAAATTTGAAGTATTTAAAGAGTTCAAGAAAACTAAGCATCTTATATTCTAAGATAAAATCAAATCCCAGGATGATTCACTAATTACAAAAATAGAGGGTAATAAAACCACTCAATATCAAACTATATCTCTTAAGATTATAAAAGGTTTGTTTCTGTTTACAAAATGAGCCAAAGAAATGGCCAGTAAGCCCAAAAATGCTCCATCTCATTTAGATCACCACAAGCTGCATGATATCTTGAAAGGAAAAACAAAATAAAGAAATTTAGATATTAATTTAACCAATATTTTCCAAAATTTCAAATGAGAACAAACTAGCTACATAATCTGTTGATTGTGTAGCTAGTCTTATTTTAAACAACATAAATCTAATTGAATCTATATTAATAAATAAAATAAAAAATAAAAACAAAACTAAGATAAAAACAAATATTTACCTTTCAACTGAATGTTAGGCTCGAATCATAAGACTTCAGAGTTAATCACAACTTTGACACACTCAACATTTTATTATTATTATATTTCCAGTTCTTTTCAAGCAGTTCCCTTGCCTTTGTGCACTAAAATTGAGTCTGTGTTTTTCACTTATTAATGAGTCAATCTGAGTTGTGAGGGTCTTGATCTTCGCTTGAAGGGAGAGAACATATGTGAAATACTTGTCTATACAAAATAAACACACTTCACACTGTGGATCTGGAACAGTTGATTGAGGAGACATATGACTGTGCATCAAAACGCTTCCATTGCCCACTATGGGCTTTTGGCTGAATTTGATCCTTGGGAAATTTCCGTTATGTTTCAGGTATGGTGGCATATTATCTACAAAATTGTAGGTCTGATTGGGAATCGATTTATGGTAAGTTGGATCTTCCTCTTACACGAACTTTTCAATCTCAAAATCGGAGCTCTCATGGACCTCAATCTCTTTGATTGATCTCACATGAGCTCTCGTTTTATTCTGTAAACTCCTTGAGATCAATCTCCCAGCTCTTTTGTTAACAAACCCTATGTCTGGATTCTTCCTTGATAGTTTGTGTGAGCGTTTATTGTCATTCTTTGCCATGGTATTAGGGCACACATCCTTCTCATGCTCAGGATATTCAATGATCCTAGGATCAACATCCTACTGATCGAACATAGGCTCATAGAGTGCGGACCTATCATAGGGTTCTTTGGATAATAAAATCGGTTTGTCACTGGAAGGGATAGGGGGTTTTTCAATCATAGGCTTATCAACCACAGGAACCTCTACAGGGTTGGATGTTACAAAGCCATTGTGAGATAGGAAAGTATCTCAATCGTCACCCTGCAACTTCAAATGATGGACTAACAACATCCTAATCAACCCATAGTGGAATAAACTAGAATTCAAACTCTGCTTTTTATACCTCTTAGCCATTTTATATAAACTTCTCAATAAGTAAAATGGCATGTTCAACTGGAAACCAATAAAATTCATTAACAGTCTTATGTGGTAAAGAAAAACGAGGCCGAAGAAACCCTCACATGTAACGAACTATCTTAAGATTGCCAATAAACCGTGCCACCTAGTCTTTAACAGAGATATAGGCATACCTTTATCACAACACTGGATTTTCCGAGAGGTAAAAAATAAAATCCAAGGAACCTCCTCCAATTTGGAATTCTTAAACCATTTTTTCCGGTTAAGTGGAAGACCTATTGCCTGGCTCAAAAATTCCTCTATGATTTCGATTTGAACATCACCTACTTTGGCTCCGCGACCATCAAAAGAGAGGGTGAACTTCTGGGCTATTTGCAAGTTGTAACCTTGAAATTTCCTGAGAAACTCAAGCCAGCCTTGACTCTTAAGGTCTTCACTTGCATCGTCATACAAAAGCAGGGTTTGTGAGCCATTTGGTTCAACACGGACGATGGGGGCCATATGTATTCAGACCAACAATCACGAAGGAAGACAAATATCACTGTAAGCATGAAGAGTTTTGAAAATAGAAGAGACCAGGGAAAGAACCAAAGGAACAAAACCCACTATTACCCTCACACAATTAAATGAAGGAATGAGGGGTTTCATACGAAAATCAAGCGTTTTTCTAATGAATTGCCAAGAGTACAGAACAAAGCCCAAGACTTAACTTGAAATGATGGATCTGTCGATTTCAGACTGCCACCTCCAACAGAGTACAGAGTACGACTGGATGCATTCAAATTTCATCATTGTGTGAAGGGTGGATTTGATTTTCTAAGGTTAGGATAAGAGATGTTCTGCAAACCAAAGCATAATGACAAGAAAAGGTCTACCAAGAATCATAACGAAATGTAAACATAGTCTATTTGCGATCAATTCTTGGTGTATTAACAAAGACTCAAGGTATACCTCATAATCAAATGAACAACTTATAACAAAGGTTTTATTGATATATGGTAGACTCCAAAGCAATGAATACTCATCAAAAGACTTGTAAGAAAATCAACCCTTCTTGAGACATAAACCTTAGATATATTTCACATCATGATCTTAATGCTTCATTCATGCTTTCAGTAATGATTGAAGCATGAAAACGAAAATAAATAACAATTGACAAAAACCTCTTATAGCCGACAATTTACCTTCAAGCAACAATACTTGCGACAAAGTGTAGGTAGCCACAAGGATTTTTCTTAGTTGATTTTAAAATGTGTAAAAAATTTTGGAGCTGCCAACACAACCCCATATTGGAATGCAACAAAAATATTTCCGAGGAAATATTTTCACTCAAACCATCCAAGCACACAAGGAGGCGATAAATCGGTGAATCTAGGAACAAAGAAGTTTGGGAACAACCCTCAAGAACCATTAAAATGCTGGGAATGTGGAGAACCTCATCTGAGGAGGAACTGTCCACGTTTTAATTCAACAAACAGAATTGTTGTTCATAATTTGCAGGAAGTCTTGATAGTGGGTGATGTGGGAAGAAGCTTGCATCGAATCAATGTGGTCGTAGATGGTCGGCAAGCTGACCACCAGTCCTTTGTGGTTGAAATTGAAGGTAAAATCAATAACACTCGAATTTATGTTTTAATTGATCCTAGAGCTACATTAAGTTATATCACTCCTGGTGTAGTAGAGTCAAATAGACTTAATAAATTGAGACATGCAAAATCATGGTTGGTACAACTAGAAACATGAACTAAAAGAAAAGTGGTTTACTTTATTTCTGATTATGAGTTCAGTTTAGATGGTAAAAACATAAGAACAAATCTGAATATTCTACCATTAGGATCCTATGATGTGATTATCAGAATGGATTGGTTAGAAAAGAACAAAGCAGTACTAGATTTTTATACAAAGACACTTATATATGAAGACGAAGATGATACTACTACGATAGTCCAAGGTATAAAAAAACCAGTATCAGTTAGACAAGTGTAATGAACCTCAAATTCACCATAAAAAAAAAAAAAAAATCCTATGACATAATTCAATTTCGTTTAAGCTTAGAAATTAAGAGAAGGTAAAATTCATTTCTGTCCATAATGTCATTTTTACACCAGTCTAGATTACTTTGAACCGAAAAAGCTTATGTGGGTAAATTCTTTTCATAATTCTATCACTTCCCTTGACTCTCAAACTACTCCAACATACTTCTTTGTATATAGGCAATGTCTAAATTCAGGTTGAAGGAACCTTTGATATTCAGAGATATAAATCTCAGAAGGGATAGCACTTTTGAAGTATTCAAAGGGAGGCAGAGATCAAAATCGTCTTGTAGAGGTCAAGTTCAGGTGGAGAACGCTAAGTAATTTTGGCCAGAGATCTTTGAGAGGAGTGAACGAATGATGAGATTTCTTCGTGGGGAAGTACCAAAATCCCGTAGACCATTGGATCTTATACATCTGTGGGAAGGTTAAGACTAATCATCTTTTAGCGTTCAAAAGCTCAGGAAGAGTAGAGATCGTTGGATGAGAAGCAACATGAGTCATTGATCTCGCGCTTCGAAATTCGCTATTTCAGAGTTGGGGGTTTGGAGAAGCAAAGGATTTTGGAGTCGTTGCATCGCGAACTCTCGATTTGTGAAATCCCAAAAGAATTGGGACCATTGATCTCATGCGAAAGGGCCAAAAACCCGTTAAGCCCCTTTTCGGTATTTCGGGTCTCGGGAGTTCAAAAGCCTAGAAACGTTGCATCTAGAGTCGCGAAATATTGAATCTTGAAACCCCGAAATGTGAAAAGGCCAAGACTCGTTAAGCCCCTTTTCGGCATTTCGGGTCCCGGGAGTTCGAAGGGCCTAGAAAAGTTGTTGCGGATTTCGTGAAACCCTGAAATCCCGAACTCCTAAACTTCGAAGTGTTGGGCCGATAGTCCTTTCGCATTTCGCAATTCAACACTTTTGTTTCAATTTGTTTGTGCATCAGGGGTTCGTGAGCTTCGAAATCCCGAAATCCTGAAATGTTGGGTCCTCAGTGTCTTCGCATTTCGCGATTCGGAAAACAATGTGGTCTTTGTCTTTTGTGTTCGGCGTTTGTAATCTCTGAAACCCGATTGTCTTCAGCCTTTCACACCATTTTGTTCTCTAAGGTTTAAACCATTAAACAAAAGTCTAAGTTTGTTTTTCAGTACAAGTTATGATTAAGCGTCTCCAAACTCTTGTGCTTATGGAGCATTATAGTTGCCAAAATTTAAAAGGGGTCATACAATTCGATTCCCTTAGACTCTTATCGGGTTTGGAAAAAGGGGAAAAATTTTCCCTAGGGTAACTGGGGATTTGGTCCCGGTGGTTATAGTATAACTTTTGCAGAAATTTATTCTACAGGATTGTCCTGTTCGTTAGAGTAAAAAGAAATATTTGATAACCGATTATCGTTCGGTCTCGTTATGCCCTAAATTTTAAATACCAAGGTTATTGCCTTGAAGACAGGCCCTATTTTCCAAATGCTAGATGTTGGATCGACTTATGCTAGATCTGAATACTAAATCATTTTATCTCATTTCGACATTCCTTATAATTATTACCTAGGTGGTTTAAATTTGCAATAGCGATTATTTAGATTGGATATAATGGTTCGAGTAAAGTTCTGATTCTATGTTTTTCTTCCAAAATAATATATGTATATATATCTCTACTTTCTTCATTGTTTAGTACAAAGGGCCGGTAGGAGTTTTAAATCACGTGTTGCATACACAAAACTGTAAGGGAAGCTGGTGAAATAGTCGGTCTTCCTACCTCATCTACATATCTACCTCTACACAGTTTGTTTAATGGAAAAGAAAATGTAGCATAGTTTACAAAACTCAGAATGTTGTTCCCGGCGTTATCCATACAGTTAGATTAATGAAACTTCATCATAACTTCCACTCCCCATATGCCAATCTCAGCATTGGTTTCACTCAGAAAAAAAATAAAAAAATAAAATAATAGTGAAACTAATTTAGAGGAGATTTCTTCCAGAATTTAACCATGCATAAATCCTTTTAACTATCATAACTAATAAAAGGCCAATTCTATTGTTCATTTAGATTTAATAAATACATGACATCAGATATCAAATCATTCGAACATAAAATGGAAATCGTTTCAGTTCTAATTTAACAAATACATTGCATCAGATATAAAATCATTCAAACAGAAAGGGAGTAGAGCAACATATCTGAACCCGATCGTGAGAAGACAAAGGGAACAACCATGTTCCTCCCAACTGTAGAACATGGAAGCCAAATCACTTGCCCAGTTCAGCCCCTAGCCTAACCATGAATCCATGAGGGCCAACCTGGAAACTCATCCTCAACAATGTCCTTCAATTCTAGTAGTTATCCTCTTGCCTCACACTTACTCAACAGTCCTCATAACAACAAGGAAAATTCATTTCAGCAAACTCCTCTTTCCTCACACTCAATCCACAGTGTTCATAACAACAAGAGAGCTCAAAAATGCTTTTCCCAACATACTTGGCAGTGTCCTGCCTCCTTTCATATGCTATTTATGAATTTTGCCCAGGTCTTTTTCCCTCCCTTGGGGATTTTCGCATCTTTCTAAATCCCTGATTTTTAGGGGCTACCAATGGCCAAATATCTGATTTTCCACTTGCAATAACCATCCCAAAGGTAGTTCCAACATGTTCCCCACTCATGGAGTCATGGTCAGTTGATTTTAACATGACTGTTCCATTTGTCCTCCTGCACTTAATATAAATATTTTGTTTTTATACAAGTGTCATAATCAAATAGTTAGTTGAGTCCAATCAGAACTCTGCCCAAAATTCATAATAATTAATCACAATAATCAAATTCGAAATTCGAAATTGCCATAAATGGCAAAAAATTTCCAAATTTGAATTTACTAAAAACGGAAATAAATTTCCAACAAATTTAAATTCCAAAAATATTTTATTTTTGGGGGATATCACATCCTTTCCCCCTTTAGTAAAACACTATCCTCAGTGTTTGTTCCTTTCTTGGAATAGGGTTGGATGAGATTTCCGCAAATCTCCTTCCAACTCCCAAGTGGCCTCCTCAGGACTAAAGTGCTTCCATTGCACCTTTACCTGAGCGATGACTCTACTCCGAAGTGCTATTTTTCTCCAGTCTAGAATGTGAAGGGGTTCCACCTGGAACTCACCCTCTGGTTCCACCTGCACCAAGCCCCAATCAATCCTATGAGTAGGGTCATGAATATACTTTTTCAACAAAGAAACATGAAATACATTATGAATTCTTAGATTAGCTGGAAGTGCAAGTTGATATGCTACGGGTCCAATTCGAGCTAGTATCTCGAAGGGCCCACAAAACCTGGGTGAAAGCTTGGCGTAGTTCCCTAAATTCAATGAGATTTTTCAGGCTTTGAACTTCAAATAAACATGGTCTCCTACTTGAAATTCCAAGTGTCTTTTTTTCTGATCTGCATAGATCTTCTGTCTGTCTTATGCTTCTTTCAAGTTCTGTTGTACCTTCCTTACCATGTTCTCCATTTCTTGGAGCATCTCTGGTCCAACCATGAGTCGGTCAGTTGGGTTATCCCAGCTAATTGGAATTGTACACTTTCTGCCATACAGTATTTCGAAAGGGCTCAACTTAGTCGAAGTTTGGTACCCATTGTTATATGCAAATTCTACTAGGTGTAGGTAGTCTTCCCACTTGTTCGGTTTTGTTCTTACATACATGCGGAGCATATCCTCTATGATTTGGTTTGTCCTTTCGATTTGTCCATCTGTTTGGGGATGATAACTCATATTGAAATTCAAATTAGTATTTATCCCTGCAAACAATTCCTTCCAAAAAGAAGATGTGAATTTTATGTCTCTATCTGAAATCACCATTTTAGGAATACCATGTAGTCTAAAAATTTCTTTCATGAATATTTCAACAATGTTTATAGCTTTAAAAGTAGACTTTACAGGAATAAAGTGTGCAGACTTACTGAGTTTATCGATTACAACCATGATAGAATCATTTTGTTTCTGATTTTTAGGCAAACCTATTATAAAGTCCAGCGATATGGTCTCCCATTTCCATTCTGGTACTAGTAATGGTTGTAATAGGCCGGTTGGATGCTGGTGTTCGGCCTTAACCTGCTGACAATCTTGGCACCTAGCCAAGTATTTTGTTGTTTTGCCTTTCATATTAGGCCAATAACATAGTTTTCTAAGTGTTGTTATCATTTTTTGGTAACCTGGATGACCAGAATACGGTTTCTTATGCATTTCATCCAAAACTGTTAATTTTAACTCTGTTGAATCTGGTATGTAAAGTCTGTTTTTAAATTGTAATAGTCCCTTCTTGTCAATACTTAGATCTGGTTTATCTGATTCCGCGGTACTATTTTGTAATTCTTCCATCATCTTAGTGTAATTTTCGTCGCTAATACCGATCGTCCTTACCTTTTGCTCCAGATCACTTTCTTCCCTGCTGATATTTACCTCAAATAATCCATGGACTCTTCTTCTTAAAGCATCTGCTACTTTATTTTCTTTACCCTTGATATGTCTGACTTCGAAGTCGAATTTTCTCAAGAAGGCTAACCATCTAGCTTGCCGTGCATTGAGCTCTGCTTGACTAAATAGATATTTCACACTGCTATTATCTGTTAATAGTAGAAATTTCCTTCCCATTATGTAGTGTCGCCACATTTTTAATGCGTGTATTACCGCTGCCAATTCTAAGTCGTGAGTGACATAATTTTTCTCATGTTCCTTTAATTTCCGAGACTTATAACAAATAATGTGTCCTTCCTGAGTTAGGACACCACCTAGTCCCTCTTTAATTGCATCAACACATACTGTGAAGTCTTTATCTGGGTCTGCTACCTTCAAAATGGGCACTGATGTCAATAATTCTTTCAGCTTGTTAAAATTGTCTTGACACTTTTGCGACCAGTTAAACTTGGTCCCTTTCTTTTGTAATGATGTGATAGGGTAGGATATCTTGGAAAATCCTTCTATAAACCTACGGTAATATCCAGTGATTCCCATGAATGACTGGATATTTTCTACATCCTTAAGTACTGTCCATTCCATAATGGATTTTGTCTTCTTCGGGTCTACGACAATGCCCTCTGCTGAAATTACATGTCCTAGATATTGTATTTCTTTTTTATAAAAGTCACACTTGTCAAATTTGGCGTACAGTTTGTGTTTTCTCAATGTTTGCAACACTATCCTTAAGTGTTCATCATGTTCTTCCTCCATTTTTGAATAGACCAGAATATCGTCGATAAATAATACCATGAACTTGTCTAAGTATTGACTAAAAATACTGTTCATCAGACACATAAATGTGGCTGGCGTGTTAGTGAGTCCAAAAGGTATGACTACAAATTTGTAGTGTCCATATCTTGTCTGAAAAGATGTTTTGATTATGTCCTCGTCTTTTATCCTAATTTGATGATAACCGGATCGTAAATCCAACTTTGAAAAGATCTTGGCCCCACCCACTTGATCGAACAAATCATTTATCCTTGGTAAGGGGTATTTGTTCTTAATAGTCATTTTGTTCAGTTGTCTATAATCGATACATAGTCTTAGAGTACCGTCTTTCTTTTTCACAAAGAGGATTGGTGCTCCCCATGGCGAGACACTCGGTCTAATGTACTCTTTGTCCAACAATTCCTGTAATTGTATTTTTAATTATGTCAGTTCTGGTAGACTCATTTGGTAGGGTGATTTTGAGATAGGGGCTGATCCAGGTAGTAATTCTATGGAAAAATCTATTTCCCTTCTAGGAGGTAATTCTGGTATCTCACCCACAAACATTTCTCTGAATTCATGTAGGACAACAAAGTCTTCTAACTTGGGATTATCTTCTTTTTCTAATAGATTCGTCACTTGGATGACGTAAACTTGACATCCCTTTCAAATGCATTTCTTGAGTTGCATCATTGAAACTTGTCTGATTGATACAGGTTTTGGTATGCCTTGGGTTGTTCTAATAGTGTTAAAATAATTTTATAGCTAAGTATCTTTGTATTACAGTCTAGTACTACTTTGTTTTGTTCCAACCAATCCATCCTGATAATCATATCATAAGATCCTAGTGGTAGGATGTTCAAATTGGTCCTTATCCTTTGACCATCTAAGCTGAACTCAAGATCATAAATAAAGTCAACTACTTTTCTTTTAGTACATGCTGCTAGTTGTACATGCCATGATTTTGCGTGCTTCAGTTTCTTAAGTTTATTCGACTCTACTACATCGGGAGTAATATAACTTAATGTAGCTCTAGGGTCAATTAAAACAGAAATTCGAGTGTCATTGATTTTACCTTCGATTTCTACCATCGAGGACTGGTGGTTAGCTTGTCGACCATCTATGGCTGCATTTATCCGATGCAGACTTCTGCCCACGTCTCCTAGTGTCGAGGCTTCCTGCAAATTGTGAACAACAATTATGTTGTCTGCAATTAAACATGGACAGTTCCTCCTTAGATGAGGCTCTCCACACTCCCAACACTTTATTGGCTCGTGGGAGTTGTCCCCAAACTTCTTTGTTCCCAGGTTTACCAGTTTACCGCTACCTTGAGTATTCAGATGATTGGAGTGAAAATCCTTCCTTGGAAAACTTTTTGTTGCATTCTGATAAGGAGATAGCTAGTATCCCTTCTTCCGCTGGTTCATTCGATCTTGATTCTTATCCTTCCAGGTCTTAGGAAACTCTACCCGTTGTTTATACTGGTCATAGCACATTCGTGCTTTCCTGACTACCTCACTCAAGGATTTGGGGTTGTCAAACTCAATTCTGTCCCAGTAGACCTGTGGTAAACAACTTAAGAATCATTGGATTTTTAGCTTATCCTCCCAGATGTACGGTACGAACCTTAGTAGTTCCATAAATTTATTTATAAGGTCCTACATTGTCGTCTGTTTGAATCATAACTCGTAAAATTATTTCATCTTCCTTTCATAATAGCTTTCAAAAAGATATTGTTTCTTGAAATACTTCTTAAAGTTGTACCATTCCAACTGTTTCTCCTTTAGGCCCTTGGCCAACTTCAGGTCCTACCACCAAATGCTAGCCTTCCCCTTCAAATTGTAGATGGCCATTCTGACCTTCATGTTGCTGGAATAGTTGTAGATTTGGAATTATTTTTTGATGTCTAACAACCATGCCTCAGCTTCTTCTCCTATCCTGGATTCTCCATCAAAGGTAGTTGGTTTAATCTTTTTAAATTCTCCTTCAAGGTGGTCTACTTGTTTTCTTTTTCTGTTTGGTATAGTTTTGTCCTCAGCTAAAGGTGTCCCTTTAGACGAACTGTCTCGTTTTTCTGTTTCCGCACCAGAATTCTTAGAGGCCCTTTTGCTGACCTCCTCATCATGGTTATCATCTTTTGGGATTTTCTTGGTTACTATACTATGTAGCGGGAATTCATTTATCTCTTGTTGTTCTTGCTGTGCTTTCTTCAATTTTTCATTGCCAGCCTTGAAAACCTGCAGTTCAACAATAAGATTCCTCATTGTTTCCAACACCTCTGTGGGTGATCTTCCATCAATGTTTTGTCTTGGATCTCCAGGAGGTCCTTGCTACAGATTCCCTTCCATCCTGATTTATGCACCTTCTTGAGCTGCCATAATCAACACAAAGCAAAAAGGCTTTCTGTTTGTAACCACAAGATTTATTAGTTTTTTCATAAATCAGAATATATACTAAGCAATTAATGTGGCCCTATTTAGGCCCAATGTTGTAGCTTTTTCTCTGATACCATATGTAATGAACCTCAAATTCACCATAAAAAAAATAAAAAATTCTATGACATAATTCAATTTCGTTTAAGCTTAGAAATTAAGAGAAGGTAAAATTCAATTCTATCCATAGTGTCATTTTTACACTAGTCTAGATTACTTTGAACCGAAAAATATTATGTGGGTAAATTCTTTTCATAATTCTATCACTTCCCTTGACTCTCAAACTACTCCAACATACTTCTTTGTATATAGGCAATGTCTAAACTCAGGTTGAAGGAACCTTTGATGTTCAGAGAGATAAATCTCAGAAGGGATAGCACATTTGAAGTATTCAAAGGGAGGCAGAGATCAAAATCGTCTCGCAGAGGTCAAGTTCAGGTGGAGAATGCTAAGTCATTTTGGCCAGACATCCTTGAGTGGAGTGAACGAACGGTGAGATTTCTTTGTGGGGAAGTATCGAAATCTCACAGACTATTGGATCTCATAGATTTGTGGGAAGGTTAAGATTGATCGTCTTTTAGCATTCAAAAGCTCGGGAGGAGTAGCGACTGTTGGATGAGAAGCAACAGGAGCCGTTGATATCGTGCTTTGAACTTCACTATTTCGAAGTTTGGGGTTTGGATACGCAAGAGATTTTGGAGTCGCTGCATCGCGAACTCCCGATTTGCGAAATCCCGAAAGAATCGAGACCATTGGTCTCATGCAAAAGGGCCAAAAACCCGTTAAGCCTCTTTTCGACATTTCGGGTCCTGGGAGTTCGAAGGCCTAGAAACGTTGCATCTGGAGTCACGAAATCCTGAATCACAAAACCCCAAAATGTGAAAAGGCCAAGACCCGTTAAGCCCGTTTTCGGTGTTTCAGGTCCCGGGAGTTCGAAGGGCCTAGAAAAGTTGCCACCGGAGTCGTGAAATCCTGAATCGCAAAACCCCGAAATCCCGAACATTGAAACTCTGAAGTGTGGGGCCCACTGTCCTTTCTCATTTTGCAATTCAACAGTTTTGTTTCAATTTTTTTGTGCATCAAGGATTCGTAAACCCCGAAATCCCAAACCCCAAAATCCAAAAATTCTGAAATGTCCGGTCCTCAGTCTCTTCGCATTTCACGATTCGACAAACAATGTGGTCTTTGTCTTTTGTGTTCGGTGTTTGTAATCGCTGAAACCTGATTGTCTTCATCCTTTCACACCATTTTGTTCTCTAAGGTTTAAACCATTAAACAAAAGTCTAAGTTAATTTTTCGGTACAGGTTCTTATTAAGCGTCTTCGAACTCTTGTGTTTACGGAGCATTACAATTGCCAAAATTTAAAAGGGGTCTTTCAAATTCGATTCCCTCAAACTCTTATCGAGTTTGGAAAAAGGGGAGAAAATTTCCCAAGGGTAACTAGGGATTTGATCCCGGCGGTTACAGTATAACTTTTGCAGAAATTTCTTCTACAGGATTGTCCTGTTCGTTAGAGTAAAAAGAAATATTTGATAACCGATTACTTTTCGGTCTCCTTATGCCCTAAATTTTAAATGCCAAGGTTATTGCCTTGAAGACAGGCCCTGTTTTTCAAACGCTAGATGTTGGATCAACTTATGCTAGATCTAAATACTAAATCATTTTATCTCATTTCGACATTCCTTATAATTATTACCCAGGTGGTTTAAATATGCAATAACGATTATTTAGATTGGATATAATGGTCCGAGTAAAGTTCTTATTCTATGTTTTTCTTCCAAAATAATATATATATATATATATATATATATATATATATATATATATCTATACTTTCTTCATTGTTTAGGCTAAAGGGATGGTAGGAGTTTTAAATCATGTGTTGGATACACAGAACTGTAAGGGAAGCTGGTGTAATAGTTGGTCTTCCTACCTCAGCTACAGATCTGCCTCTACACAGTCTGTTTAATGGAAAAGAAAATGTAGCATAGTTTATAAAACTCAGAATGTTGTTCCCGACATTATCCATACATTTATATTAATGAATTTTTAGCATAACTTCCACTCCCCATATGCCAATCTCAGCATTGGTTTCACTCAGAAAGAAAATAAAAAAAGAAAATAGCAGTGAAACTAATTTAGAGGAGATTTCTTCTAGAATTTAACCATGCATAAATCCTTTTAACTATCATAACTAATAAAAGTCCAATTCTATCATTCGTTCAGATTTAATAAATACATGACATCAGATATCAAATCATTCGAACATAAAATGGAAATCATTTCAATTTCGATTTAACAAATATATTGCATCAGATATAAAATCATTCAAACAGAAAGGGAGTAGAGAAACATATATGAACCCGATCGTGAGAAGACAAAGGAAACAACCACGTTCCTCCCAACCATAGAACAGGGCAGCCAAATCACTTGCCCAGTTCACCCCCTAGCCTGACCATGAATCCATGAGGGCTAACCCAGAAACTCCTCCTCAGCAATGTCCTTCAATTCCAGCAGTTATCCTCTTGCCTCAAACTTAGTCAACAGTGCTCATAACAACAAGGCAAATTCGTTTTAGCATACTTGGTAGCGTCCTGCCTCCTTTCATATGCTATTTATCAATTTTGCCCAGGTCTTTTTCCCTCCCTTGGGGATTTTCGCAGCTTTCTAAATCCCTGATTTTCAGGGGCTAACAATGGCCAAATATATAATTTTCCACTTGTAATAACCATCCCAAATGTACTTCCAACATGTTCCCCACTCATGGAGTCATGGTCAGTTGATTTTAACATGGTTGTTCCATTTTTCCTCCTGCAATTAATATAAATATTTTTTTTTTATACAAGTGTCATAGTCAAATAGTTAGTTGAGTCCAATTAGAAATCTACCCAACAGTCATAATAATTAATCACAATTATCAAATTCGAAATTCAGAATTTCCATAAATGGAAAAAATTTTCCAAATTAGAATTTACTAAAAATGGAAATAAATTTCTAGCAAATTTAAATTCTAAAAATATTTTATTTTTGGGGGATATCACAACAAGTTTCAACAATGCAATTCAAGAAATTCATGCAGAAGGGGTGCCAAGTTTATGCCATCCAAGTAACAAACCTATTAGAAAAATAAGATAAACCCAACTTGGAAGACTTTGTTGTTCTATGTGAGTTCAGAGATGTGTTTGTTGATGAAATACCTGAATTACCCCCTAGAAGAGAAATAGATTGTTCTATAGACCTGCTACCTGGTTCATCCCCTATATCTAAAGCACCTTACCGGATGAGTTTTCCAGAATTGACATAACTAAAAATTCAACTACAGGAATTATTGGACAAAGAGTATATCAGACCGAGCGTTTCAACATGGGGAGCACTAGTCCTCTTTGTGAAAAAGAAAGACAGTACTTTAAGACTATGTATCGACTATAGACAATTGAATACACTGACTATTAAAAACAAGTACCCCTTACCTAGGATAAATGATATGTTCGATCAATTAGGTGGGGAAAAGATCTTTTCGAAGTTGGATTTACGATCCAGATACCACCAAGTTAGGATAAAATATAAGGACATAAGAAAAACAACTTTTTGAACCAGATACGGACATTACAAATTCGTAGTTATACCTTTCGGACTCACTAACACACGATCCATGTTTATGTGTCTAATGAACAGTATTTTCAGTCAGTACCTGGACAAGTTCGTACTGGTATTTATCAACGATATTCTGGTCTATTCTAAAAAAGAAGAAGAACATGAAGAGCACTTAAGAATAGTTCTGCAAACTTTGAGGAAGCACAAAATGTACGCTAAATTCGATAAGTGTGATTTTTATCAAAAGAAAATACAGTACCTAGGACATGTAATTTCTGTAGAAGGCATTGTAGTCGACCCTTAGAAAATAAGAACCATCATCGAATGGATGATACCTAAGGATGTAGCGGATATCCAGTCATTCATGGGAATCACTGGATATTATCGCAGATTTATAGAGGGGTTTTCCAAAATAGCCTACCCTATCACATCATTACAAAAGAATGGAACCAATTTTGACTGGTCACAGAAGTGTCAAGATAGTTTTAACAAGTTGAAGGAATTATTGACAACCGCACCCATTTTAAAGGTAGCAGAACCAGATAAATACTTTACCGTCTGTGTTGATGTGAGTAAAGAAGGGGACTAGGTGGTGTCCTAACTCATGAAGGACACATTATTTGTTATGAGTCCTAGAAATTAAAGGAGAATGAGCGAAACTATGTCACTTGTGACTTAAAATTAGCAACGTTAATGCATGCCTTAAAAATGTGGAGACACTACATAATGGGCAGAAAATTTATATTACTGATAGATAATAGTGGTGTGAAATATTTGTTTAGTCAGCCAGATCTTAATGCAAGGCAAGAAAAGTGGCTAGCCTTCTTGATCGAATTCAACTTTGAGGTAAGACACATCAAGGGTAAGGAAAATAAGGTAGCAGATGCTTTAAGTATAAGAGTCCATGGGTTATTTGAAATGAATGTTAGAAGAGCAAAAAGTGATCTAGAACAGAGAATAAGGACTGCAAGTATTAACAACGAAAATTACACTAAGATAGTGGCAGAATTAAAAAACACTACAGTAAACTCAGACAAACCAGATCTGGGTATCGATAAAAATGGCCTAGTAGGATTTAAAAACAGACTTTACATACTAGATTCGGCAGAGTTAAAGATAACAGTTTTGGATGAAGCGCATAAGAAACTGTATTCTAGTCATCTAGGATACCAGAAAACAATAACAAGACTTAGAAAATTATTTTATTGGCCTAATATGAAGGGAAAAACAACAGAATACATAGCTAAGTGCCAATATTGTCAGCAGGTAAAGGCTGAACACCAGCATCCAACCAGCCTATTACAACCCTTACCAGTACTAGAATGGAAATGGGAGACCATATCGCTGGACTTTATTATAGGTTTGCCTAAAATTCAAAAACAGAATGATTCTATTATGGTTGTAATTGATAAACTTAGTAAGTCTGCACACTTTATTCCTGTAAAGTCTACTTTTAAAGCTATAAACATCACTGAAATATTTATGAAAGAAATTTTTAGACGGCATGGTATTCCTAAAATGGTGATTTCGGATAGAGACGTAAAATTCACATCTTCTTTTTGGAAAGAATTTTTTACAGGGATAAATACTAATTTGAATTTCAGTACGAGTTATCATCCACAAACGGATGGATGGATTGAAAGAACGAACCAAATCACGGAGGATATGCTCTTCATGTACGTAATAACAAAACCAAGCAAGTGGGAAGACTACCTGCACTTGGTAGAATTTGTATATAACAATGGGTACCAAGCTTCGGCTAAATTGAGTCACTTCGAGGTACTATACGAAAGAAAGTGTACGACTCCAATTAGTTGGGATAAGCTGGTTGACAGACTCATGGTTGGACCAGAGATGCTCCAAGAAATGGAGAATATAGTAATAAAGGTACAACATAACTTAAAGGAGGCACAAGACATGCATATGAGTTATGTGGACCATAAAAGAAGACACTAGGAATTTCAAGTGGGAGACCATGTTTATTTAAATCTCAAAGCCCGAAAAAGTTCGTTGAAGTTAGGAAATTGTTCCAAGTTAGCACCCAGGTTTTGTGGGCCCTTCAAGAGACTAGCTGGAATTGGACCTGTAGCATACCAACTTGCACTTCCAGCCAATCTAAAAATCATAATGTATTTCATGTTTCTTTGTTGAAGAATTATGTTCATGACCCTACTCATATGATCGATTGGAACTTGGTGCAGGTGGAACCAGAAGGAGAGTTTCAAGTGGAACCCCTGTGTATTCTGGACTGGAGATAAATAACACTTCGGAATAGATTCGTCGCTCAGGTAAAGGTGCAATGGAAGCACTTTATCCCTGAGGAGGCCACTTGGGAGTTGGAGTGAGATTTGCAGAAATCTCATCCAATCCTATTCTAGGAAAGGAACGAACACTAAGGATGGTGTTTTATTGAAGGGGGAAAGGATGTGACATCCCCAAAATAAATTAATTTTTTAATTTGAAATTTCTTAGGAAAAATATTCTGTTTTTGCCAAATTCGAAGTTGGAAAATTTTTGCCATTTATGGAAATTCCGAATTTCTAATTCGGTTAATTGCAATTAATTATTATGACTTTTGGGTAGAGATCTGATCTGACTCAACTAACTACTTGACTATGACACTTGTATGAAACAAAATATTTTACATTTATTGCGGGAGGACAAATGAAACAACCATGTTAAAATTAGTTGACCATGACTCCATGAGTGGGGAACATGTTGGAACTACCTCAGGGTTGATTGTTACAAGTGGAAAATCAGGAATTTGGTCATTAGAATCCCCTGAAAATCAGGGATTTGGAAAGCTTTGAAAATTCCCAAGGGAGGGAAAAGACCTAGGAAGAAATAATCTTGGATATATAGCATATGTGAGGAGGCAGAATGTTGCCTAGTATGCCGGGGAAAAGAACAACTGATTTCTTATTGTTATGAACATTATTTGATGAGTGTGAGGCAAGGAGAAGACTACTAATAGAGGAAGACATTGCTGGGGAGGAATTCCAATTTTCCCCTCATGGATTCATGGTCAGGCTAGGGGGAGAACAGGACAAGTGGTTTTGGATGCCCTGTTCTACGGTTGGGAGGAACATGGTTGTTCCCTTTGTCTTCCCACGAATTGGTTTAGATATGTTATTCTAACCTTTATCTGCATGAATGTTGGTTAGTTAGATATCTGATAGAATGCATCTATAAATTATGCATCGAAGTATTTCTATGGATGAAGCCTATTCAAATGTTGTGGAACTTAAATTTGATAGAATGGGCTAAACAAAAATCTGAATGAATTATATCTGTGGAATTAATTTCGGAATGAATGTTATTACTTTTATTTGGAATATTCACTGTAAGATACACCCGGTTAAAGTTCCTTTGGAGTTCTTGTTGTAGATTTGACCACTATTATAACACGATAAACTATAGGATCGCAACATGTTATTTGTTAGAGGGACAACACTATTATTATATAGAATGGATTGGAAAAATGATTGAGGATTTTCATTTTTGGTAGGAATATAATGTAAATTACAAATAGAATTATAGGCCATTGTGTATTAGACGTGGCAAGAACAGATTAACAATAATTAATAATTTAATCTAGCAGATACAAGTACTAATTCTAAAAGATTTCTACCTATCATAAGATCATCTGTTGATAAGAAAATTCAAGTTTTGCTTTAAGGGATTCACGAAATATTAAGGGATTCACGAAATATTAAGTGACACACACACACACACACACACACACACACATATATATAATATTGTCCATTTGACAATCATTACAGTGGGACGGTATGGAAATGACATTATACAATTATCAAGTTTTGTACACACATCAATGAATTGAAAGTGCAAACTATTACCAGTTAGATAGAATCCCCCTACATAGTCAAAGTATTAATAGAATGGTTATATATATATATATATATATGTGTGTGTGTGTGTGTGTGTGTGTGTGTGTGTAAGTAAGCGCTCTGGGTATAATCAAATAATCGCATCTTTAGTGCTTTACTTTGATAAACTCATATCTTTAAGCATTTCAGCAGTAAAATAGGAGAAACGTCGAAGTAAACAAAATGATAGAGATTTATAGAGGTAATATGAAAATGTCTGTACAAAAGGAGTAATTTTTCAAAGTATAGACCTTCGAATTTATATAAGTTCCTTCCAAACAATGCATAACTGTAAGTTTGAATTTCATAGATGTTCGAAACTGAATCTACAATTTAAAACGATGACCACAGTAATTAAATTGTCAGTGTAGGATGAAACCCGAGTGGTGAAAGGATCTGAATAATACAACAATCATTACATTATTTCAAACAAACAGGAAAGACAATCCTGTAGAACAATCTTTGAAGAAGTCATTACTTATAGCAGTTGAACCAGAAACTTAAGATTACAATTGGGAATTTCCCTTTTTCCAACCACTATAGGAGACCGAGCGAAATTATATCGAACGTCTATAAATCTAAATTGCAACCGTGTCTACTGGGACTCATGAAAGGTTTACAAAAGGGAACTCGAATATCTTTTGAACTGAAGATGAGGAAGAAACATCTAAAATCTTTGGGTAGATGAAATCCTGGAAAGATTTACCATTTACGAATATCAATAATTATATACAAGAAAAGTAATAAGAACACCAATAGAGTGATAATTGTTAATAACAAAGTATTCCAAGATAATACTTAACTTCTGATTCGTAGGCTCGCATGTTTTTTGTTTCCCTTGTCACCTTCTGTCTGGACAGATGCCTGAACCGAGGGTGGATGGTGCAATAATTCTCTGATGGGTACCCTTGCATCAAATAGGGCCCATCATTAGTGATATATACTGATTCTTGAGACGAATAAAACAAAAAGAAGAAAATACTTTACACAGTAGCCACAATCTTAATGAAATACAATAATATAGTATTAAGTTTCATTTTAAATCCATAAATGGTACAAGGCAAGTTGTTTGAAAACATGGAACAAGCTTTTCATACTGAATTGGGACTATACCTATATGGTTGAGTCTAACCTTTCCAGAATCCAAATTGCATAAAATAGTTACAACTCAATAAACATTACCAATATATTCCTTCTATTGAATTCCAAATGGATTGATCATGATAAAGATAGTAACCAATTTAAGAAAAGGGTTTGATGTACCATAGGATATTACTACTGAACTATTCAAACCACAGAGGTCACATTTTATTTGACCCCAGATGGAAATCCTTTAGACTTAAAGAAAACAACACATGCGAAGGAACAAACCAAATTGGATAAACTATGGAAGTAGGGGTTCACCTCTCTACAACTAAAGTAAACAATATATATATATATATATATATATATATATATATATATATATATATATATATACAGTGTTCCATAGCGAGACCTTGCCTTTCTGAAAGGGAATTCTCACACAGCCTCACGAAATTTAACTTTAGGGCCTAGTCTTATGGGTTGTAGAAGAACAATATTAGTGCGCTACGAAGCCTTAGAAGTTACAACAAAGGCAAGTGATACATATTGTTTTATCCCTACAAACAAGAAGAGGGACATTGTATTCTCAGAAGGGACGAGGAAGGAATGACCAAAACAATACCCCTCCTACGAGCACAAAAGACAACCATAAATGTTTATAGAGGAATAACAATAAGGAAGTTCTGAGCGTAAAGAATAAAAAAAATGGTTTTATTTTTCCTGAAGAGCCACCTCCCTATTTGACTAGAGTAATATGTTAAAATCTTACCAAGGGAAGTAGAGTTACACTATCTGTTCACCGATCAAACGAACCTCCATTGTCGACAGTCCTCTCTGCTAAAGAAGTAATACACAGAGTCGTTCATAAAATTGCACAATGAGAACTGTAAATGCACAAAAACCCTAATAGGAACCCTACCTACTCAGTGAAATGATGAAAGTACAAAGGACGGCTTAACCATGTGACGAGGCACAATTGGCATGACTGGAATGGGCGAAAGGCTGAGTAAGAGCATTGTAACTCACACTCATAGGTTGTCATTAAGTAATAGATGCAGATCCTTAACTCCCACCTGACAGTAATCCACTCTCTCCCATCAAGTTAATTCATGAAGTAAATGAAGTCTTCTGAGATTCGACAAGTTAATACACGTACACGACAACTGTTTGGTTATAGTTAATTCAAAGTATGAAGAGAAGACTCGTTAGAGATTTGTTGGTTAAGTCCAAATTGTTCAAGTTCTTGTTACTCAAACTTTGCGGGGTAAGGGAATGGGAATATTATTAACTTATATATTCATAAAGGGAACCCATCGAAAATAAAAAAAAGCAACAGTAATGCTAGACGCATTATCGCCAAATCATTCCTTTTCAAATAGTGGTTATAGAACCTTACCCGTGGCTATATATATATATATATATATATGTATGTATGTATGTATGTATGTATGTATGATAAGAAAGTGTTCATTTCAAATTATTAGATTATATTTTATTGCACGCAACCTATAGAAATCTCCTATGTAAAGAGAGACTAGTAATGCAAGTCCTAAGCCTAGTCTATGGTATAAATATGATGTACATAGAGGAGTAAGTTGGAGAGAAAAAGGGGAATTTACTAAAATTATGGGAAAACTAATCTTATAGGTTTCTATAGAAATCAATATAGATAGGCACGTAAGTGGCATCATGCAAAAAGATGAATATAAATATTGTCCCAGAACATTTATAACAGGAAAGAAGGATTTCTTCCATCTAATGATAAACATGTCAAGTATAATTGGGAGAATTATGCCTCATAGGATTTTTTTTTATGATGAATTTGAGGTACATTACAATATTTATAATGTGAGATAATTAATTATTTAACATTATATATATATATATATATATATATATATATATATATAAGTGTTTATGAGTGGACCTAATGGTTAAGAACATGTGTTTCCACTTAGGAGGTTACACACATTCAAATCGACATCAAATTGGTGTATAAGACCCCCTTATTTGTGGAACAAGGGACCCCCTCCATGCTATGATACCCCCTTGTTTGTAGGACAAGGGCCCCCCTCCACGCAACAATTTGAATGTGAAAGCCTACGAATGTATACATACCCTACCCCACTCTGGATTTGAACCTATGACCTCCAAGGAGGAAACAAATATTCTTAACCATTAGGCCCACTCAGGTTTTATAATAATCTAATTTTAAGGTCACAACCAAGCCATACACCAAATTGGTCTATCAAAGCCCCTTATATAATATAATTTATATATGTCTATATATAAAAACTATATAAATTTTGATTTATGTCTAAATATATTAATATATTTGTTGACCATGGTCATTTATGGTTGACAATGGTTGACCATGATTGGATATAGTTGACCAAGGTTGAATTTGGTTGGACATAGTTGATTATGGTTGAATGCGGTCAACTTATTATGGTTGACATATGGATGACTATGAGTCAATATTATTGATCACTTTTGACCATATTGACCATGATTGATCGTATTGACTATGGTAGAGAACATTTGACAATGGTGATCATGTTGCCTATGTTGACCATGGTTGACTATGGTTTCTTATGGTTTAGTATGGTTGACTAGGGTAGAGCATGGTCAACTATGGAAGATAATTTTGACCATGGGTGACTATGGTTGACCATGGTTAACTATGTATGAACATGGTTGATTATGGTTGACCAAAGGTGACCATTTTTTACTATGGTTGACCATATTTGACCATAAACGTTTTGTTTACCATAAATGTATCACATTTGACCATAAACTATTATAATAGATACAAAACTATTTGTTTGTCATGTGATACATTTCTTTAAATATTGATATGACCTTTACATGGATATGTAGTCATGGATTTTAATTCATAAGACCTCACATGGATAAAATAGAAATTGAAGTATTCTCAAGATTTCAATAAATTTAAGCAATATTTCATTATTTTTTAAATATAAGAGTGTCTAAGTTATTGTAAACCATCCTTGTAACCTATGCAAATAATCAATGTTCTCCCCTACATAAGCAATGATATCACAAACATAAGTGACATATTCATACACACAAGAAACACACTCATTAAATTTATAAATGACACTCACATATGTGTTCCACAATTGCACAAAAGAGACATAACAATACACATAAGTGATACACCTAAAATAAATGGTGGAATTAACTCATGCATTTACACATGCACCCTTAACATGCACTCACACATAAGTGACACACACACACACACACACACACACACACACCTAATACACCCGTGCACATAAGTGATGCACCCAAAAACATAAGTGATGTACTCACACAAATAATTCATGCACCCACACATAAGTATCAAAATCACAAATATATCCCACACACCTAGATCCATGGTGCATTCACACCTGAGTAATGTACTCATACACATAAGAGACACATTCACAAAATAGACATAGTCACATACATGTGTCATACCAATTCATTGTCATATCTATGTGTGAGTTTGTCACTTGTGTGCACAACATTTGTATGAATCCATCATCTCTTATGTATGTGAGTATGTC
>WSFP011297679.1:0-46073 GCA_009831015.1 Picea engelmannii | reverse complement strand
TATATATATACCCACACAGGGGTGCCCTTTCATAAGAGACATGACCTTTCATATGTCATGTCTCTTCATAATTAATTATTAATCATTAGTTATTTATATTATTAATTATTACCTATTTATATATATTTTTATGTTCATAACAGAAATACAATAAAGAAAGGAAAACCACTATATATCATTAGAAAGAGATGACAATGGAGACTAGGGAAGATAAAGTAATACAGCCTGAGTGGGCCTAAAGGTTAAGATCATGTGTTTCCTCCTAGGAGGAAACAAGTTAAAATCCAGAGGGGGGTAGGGTATGTATACCTCCGTAGACTTTACCAGTGAAATCCCTGGGCGGAGGGGGTCCCTTGTCCCACAAACAAGGGAGTCCCATACACCGATTTGGTGTCTGGCTTGGCTGTGACCTTAAAAATAGATTATTATTATTATTTGTCGCTACATCAGTGTATGAAAGGGCTTCCAAAGCATTGCATGATGATGTTGTTGAGCTTTGGGTACCTTGGAAAGTGGTTCCCTTGTGTTTGAGAGTCTCTAAACACAAAGGGGGAGACTATTACCCTTAATACTTTACTTTATGTTCTAATTTCACTTTGACTTGGGAGATTTAAGTCAAAAGTGAAATTTGTCACTTAAGTCATAAAGTGACAATTAATTCACTTTGTGAGTGAATTAATAGACATAAAGGAAACTAAGGAAACTTGAGAAATTGGGTTTTCTAAGTGAGATTTTTGAGATTAAATCTCACCCATTGATTAGACATGGCTAGATTGAATCTAGGACATTGGTCTTTTAGGTTTGGCAAAAGAGAGTCTAAAGGAGGGAAAAGGGTAAGGATGAGATTCATTGTTCACTTGAGAGAGTTGAGTGAAGAGGAAGAGAGGAAATGAGAGTTTGGAGAGGCCAAAGGAGGCGCACTTGTGGAGGAAGGGCGCAAGCTACCTCGAGGAGACTTTCATGGAATATTGGTGCTTGAGCTAGATGGAGGGCACACCTAGTGTATAGGGGCGCAAGTCTAGAGGAAGGGCACATCCTTTTGTGGCACACAAGCTAAGGAAGGGCGCATCTAGAGGAGAGAGGCGCTTATGCTTGTGAGAGGGTGCTTGTGTGGTGGAGCATTTGATAGAGGAGGGGCACACTAGTTCTTAGTGCGCACTAAGCCAAGGAGAGGAGGCGCACTTGTGTAGAGGGCACAAAGTCCAAGGCAAAGGCAAGGTTCAAGTCAAAGGCAAGAGACAAGGAAGAGGGTAAGAGGCTTAGCAAGAGAGGAAGGGCGCACCAAGGCAAAGGGCGCCTTTGTTCAAGGGCTAGCAAGCACATCAACAAGGAACTCCAAAGCATCCAAGTTTGGTTTCTATTGTACCAGGTTTACTTGTATTTGTTTTCCTTGTTGTACTTATGCTTTGAGATCTCCAAATATATACATCTATCTCTAACTGGTTTCCCCCATGGGGGGGGGTTCCAAGGTCATGTTGACCAAAAACATGAGGTGTTGATTTGTCATGCATGCTTAGTGATTTTCAGCCTGTTTTAGTTGTTAAAGATACTAGAGGAGTGTTGTATGTTTTGAGGTTTATGCATCTGCTAACATTGGTTAAGAAAACACTTGCAAGGGCACCTTAAAAGAGCATCCAACCATCATCTTGAAGGCAGAATTTGGGGCAGAATATACCAGACCTGTTTGCTGTCCTAAAACAGCAGCATGGACAGTTTTGTTATCTCAAACTTAGTGCCCAACAAGAGGTCAAAAACAGACCTGTTGGGCAGCCTTCTAGTTCCTCGAAAATCTACATGGTATCAGGGCTTCGCGGCAAGCGGTTAGGCTGATTTATGGAGCATTCAGTGGGCAGATTTTTGTGGGGCAACGATCAAAAGTTTTAAGTCCAAAACAGCGAGGAAAATCAGATCTGAAAGTCCCTCGGTTTTTGTGCCTATTGGGAAAATTTACACTTGGTTGGCCACCTCATTTTTCACACTTGAGACTAGTGTGTTTGAGGCTGATTTCAGTTGTTCAGAGTTGTTCAGTTTTTGCTTAGGTAGAGTGTATAATTTTTAGCATCATGTCAGCATTTGCGGTGGCAGGTTTGAGGGTAGAGGATAGACTTGCAGGTGCAAGTAATTGGTCGCCTTGGAAGGCAAGGATAGTGATGATTCTAAACGAGGGAGAGTTATGGGAGATCGTGGAGAATCCTGTAGTACCTCCTACAGATGTGGTTCTCTTTGCTGAGTTTTAGAGACAGAGCAAGAGAGCTAAGAGAACAATCCTTGACGCAATGAAAGACCATGTGATTCCTCACATTTCTGGCAAAGACTATGCATATCAGATGTGTCAGTCTCTTTGTAGTCTTTATCAGAGTCCTAACCAGAACCGCGAGATGGTGCTTCAAGAGAAGTTGAGGGGCACCAAGATGGGGAAGACGGATACAGTTACTTCATACCTCTCGAGGTTCACTCAGATTGAAGATGAGTTGGGTGCAGTTGGAGATATAGTAGATTCCTCGGAGTTGCTACGAACAGCCTTGAATGACTTTACCAAATCATGGGAGAGGTTTGTCCATGGTATCGTGGCCCCTGAGCATATGCCTAGTTGGGAGAGGCTCTGGGACGATTTCATTCAGGAGGAGACCAGGTGTGGTTCTGGATCTACTAGTGGTTCTGGAACAACAGGGTGTTGAAGATGGGGATGAGGTTGATCTTACCTTTGTGGCTAAAGGCAAGATGAAGACCAAGCAGGGGCCCAAGTTTGGGGCCTAGGAGCAGCAGTCGAGAGGACAGGGTGAGCAGCAGAAGGACATGAGCAAAGTGAGATGCTTTGCTTGTGGTGAGATGGGGCACTATGTTGGACAGTGTCCCAAGAAGAAGAATAAGCAATGTGATACTGCAAGGACAACCGAGGAGGAGGAGTTCTCTGCACAGTTTGTGAGGGAGTGTGATTTTGTAGGTTGTTGTTTGTCAGTTGATACACAATCCAACGGTTGGTGCGCAGACAGAGTTGAGGAGGTCCCATAGATTGAGAGTGTTGTATCTCATGGGACGCAGACTTGGTTGTGGACTAATCCATTTTCAAGGGTGATTGGTCCACACAAGACAACTTTAGTTTCAGAGTTGTCGAGCAAACAAAAGGTTGGTGCACGGGCTTCAAAGCATCAGAGATTGATGAGGGAGAGAAGGGCACCAGAGAGGCTTAAGTCTCACTTGGCTATGGAGACGAGCAAATCAATTTCAAATTTCTCTTCAAGAGGAAGACCCTTGGTGAGAGACCAAGGGGAGGATCTTTGGTGAGATGCCAAGATCGTGAAACTCTTTGTAAGATGCCAAGAGGTAGAGACTCTTGGTGAGATGCCAAGGTAGAGATCTTTGGTGAGATGTCGAGATCGGGATCTTTGGTGAGATGTCAAGATCAAGGCTTGGACCAAGAAGGACTTTGATTCATGGAGATCTCGAATAGGTGGAGATGGACTTCCATATAGAGATCACGCAAGTCGAGCAAATCAGAGTCAGAGGCCACTTTTGATGATCAGGGTACAGCCATACTCACCGAGTATTTGCCAGCAGGCAACAATGTCCACTGCAGGGACGAGATTGGAGGGGTGAGTGACACTTTCCTCGGTTAGAGCGAGTGTTGAGTTTTGGGTACCTTGGAAAGTGGTCCCCTTGTGTTTGTGAGTCTCTAAACACAAAGGGGGAGACTATTACACTTAATACTTTACCTTATGTTCTAATTTCACTTTGACTTAGGAGATTTAAGTCAAAAGAGAAATATGTCACTTAAGTCATAAAGTGACAATTAATTCACTTTGTGGGTGAATTAATAGACATAAAGCAAACTAAGGAAACTTGAGACAGTGGGTTTTCTAAGTGAGATTTTTGAGATTAAATCTCACCCATTGATTAGACATGGCTAGATTGAATCTAGGCCATTGGTCTTTTAGGCTTGGCCAAAGAGAGGCTAAAGGAGGGAAAAGGGTAAGGATGAGATTCATTGTTCACTTGAGAGAGTTGAGTGAAGAGGAAGTGGGGGTTTGGAGAGGCCAAAGGAGGCGCACTTGTGGAGGAAGGGCATAAGCTACCTTGAGGAGGCTTTCATGAAGGATTGGTGCTTGATCTAGACGGAGGGCGCGCCTAGTGTATATGGGCGCAAGTCTAGAGGAACGGCACATCCTTGTGTGGGTGCACAAGCTAAGGAAGGGTGCATCTAGAGAAGGGAGGCGCTTATGCTTCTGAGAGGGTGCCTACTTGTGTGTTGGAGCATTTGCTAGAGGAGGGGCGCACTAGTTCTTAGTGCGCACTAAGCCAAGGAGAGGAGGCGTTGTAATATCCCTAGATCCGCAGATTTGGATATAGGCCTCAACTGTCGATTATCTGCTGCAAAAATGGATACTCTTTGGAATTCTGGATGCGGTTAAAGGTTTGTGCTTTGTGTTTCAATAGTTCAGAATGTGTTTCTTGTGTTTACCAGTTTATAACAAACATGCAATAGATATAAAACACAGAACAAAACAACTGCAACCAAGTTTATTATGAAATATGATTGAAGGTACAACACCGCATGCGGGGAAACAAAATGAATCTCTCAGCTAGATCAAGACTAGATGGATCTTAGCTGGAATACAATCAACAATGCTAAATCAAAATACCCGAAATAAGAAGCTTGTCAAATCAATGGATGAGAAGAACTGTCAGAAACTGTTGGATGCGCTCGGCAACTCACACGACCACTGCTGCAAGACTGGAATGTTCGCCCTGGTGGCTAAACTCCTCTGATAACCCTGAAATTTGTCCCAGCTAGGTCGCCCTGACCTCAACCTCCTCTCGGTAATTGTCGGACTGAAGATTGGCCCTCTGTTGATCTGTACGAACCCCGGATGCGATCCCCTGGGGGGTTGCGCCCCTCCTCATCTCAATTGTTGCACCCTATTGATTCCACCGTCAGAATCTATCTGTAATTGTCTCAATCTAAGCGACTTGGCCTCCTCTAAACTGGGTCGGAAGGGTTTCCCCATATCTGGTCCGGTGATCTCTCTGGAACCCTGAATGTGCCTCCCCAAGTGTTGCGCCCTCAATAGCTGACTGGTGCACCCTAGATGATTCCTCCATAGGAATTTGGTGAGTAATATCTCAAAAGATGTGCCATGCCTCCCTCTCAACTCGGTCGGAAGGCAATCTTTGGATTCTCCCTGGTCGGGACAGGATAAACCCCTGAGTCTTCCAGCTCTCACGCCCTCCCCCTGAAGAAATGCACCCTAGCTGTCTGAACCTGTAAATCTATTGTTGCAAAACCGATGAAAGACCCAAGTGATCTTTCCGGTGACTAGGGTGTGTCTCTCAACACCGAAATCAACCAACTGGTGTCTTCCTCCTAGAATCCACAATCTCCATCGATTCACCTGAACCTGTGTTTTCTCCTCATAGCTCAAATGTCAAATCATAAACTGGCATAATGAGGAATTAGGTCGCTTTTCCCTTCATACACCCATTCAAACCCCAATTCTCTGTTGACCTCTATATTTAGCTCCTTCACTTAGGCACCCCTCTATTTTTAGCTTAATTCACTTAAAAGGCGCTTTTCCCAATTTTCACTTAATGTCACTTTCGAAATATAACATTCCCTAGTGAAATGACACCAAATGACCCTGTTTCTCCCTGGCTATAGTCTAAAAAGGGATATTTAGCCTACTAAGCCATCTTCTCTAGAGCTCCTACTCAAAAAGGTACATTACAGGTGCACTTGTGTAGAGGACGCAAAGTCCAAGGCAAAGGAAAAAGGCAAAGGCAAGGTTCAAGTCAAAGGCAAAGGCAAGAGACAAGGAAGAGGGAAAGAGGCTTGGCAAGAAAAGAAGGGCACACCAAGGCAAAGGGCGCCTTTGTTCAAGGGCTAGCAGGCACATCAACAAGGAACTTCAAAGCATCCATGTTTGGTTGCTATTGTACCAAGTTCTTGTATTTGTTTTCTTTGTTGTACTTTGTTAAGAATATAGTGAGTAATATTTTATAAACACAAAAAGGTGAAATCATAAGTTGAGTCCCAGCCATTGATCTAGTAAGAGATCTAATGGTTGGGATCACCTTTAGCTAGGGCCCACATGAAGACAAGACACAATACCTAAAGTCATATAGAAGACAAGAAGGCGTGGAGGTCACAAATGTTAGGATAGAGAAAGGAAGAGGAGCTAGTACGGATTTGCAACTGGTACGGCCGACTAGGGACAGTACGGATCCTCAAATGCACAAGCAGAAAGGGTCGAGTTAGGGCCACAGTTATTATATAATAAGCAGAAACAGCAAAAGAAGGTCGAGTTAGGGCCATACCAAGAAAGAAAAAGGAAAACCCAATCCATACCAGCGAGTTATCAGTCTGTACGATCTACAGAAGTATGGATCTATATGGCTCTCAACAGGGTTGTAAGATGTTATGATTTGCATTGTATTTCTATTTGAATAAATAAAAAAAATCTTGGTTTATCTTATTTTGTGTAAAGAAGTGAGTAGTTGCTTTGTTTTATTCATTGTATACATATTATTCCTTTAAGTTTTTACATGGTATCAGAGCCAGATTAAGTTGAACAGCTCTCACTAAAGGGAAATGGCAGAAGATGTCTGCACAACTTGTCTTTCTTCCACCCGAACCAGCGATGTCTAGTACATAGACAGTGGAGCATCCAGTCACATGACTGGCCACAAACACTACTTCAGCAGTCTGAGCGAAAAGGAATTTGAATTCGAGATTTTGCTTGGCGATGACTATGCCTACCATCCAAAAGGAGTTGGAACTATAAAGTTTAAGAGGGAGTCTGGTAAACCCCTTTATCTGTTAGATGTCCTCTATGTTCCGGGACTAAAGAAGAATTTGGTCCCAGTATCAGCCCTAGAAGACAAGCGTTGTGAAGTCTCCTTCAAGGATGTAAGGGCTTACATTAAACCCAGAGCATTGAGTGAGGGGTCTGAACAAGTCATTGGAGTAAGAAAGGACAAGCTAGATCCTACAGCAGAGAAGGGAATCTTAGTAGGATATAGTGAGACCTCCAAAACCTATAGAATATATATTCCCTCCACCAGGAAGACTATCTTACGCAGAGACGTAAAATTTGAAGAAGAAAGAGCCCTTTGAAATTAATGTCAAGATAGAGACATCTCGGAAACAGAATTTCCTAATCAAGAAGAGAAACCCTCATCAGAAGGGGCAGATCTTCCCACATAGGATCAACAAGAGGAAGAACAACCAACCCTCTCCAAGAAAAGGAAACCAAAGTGGGTCGAGCAGTTGTTGAAGGAAGCTAGTGAACAGGTAGTCACCATAGACCTCAGTCGAGACAAGCATACCTCCTCGGAGGTATTCAGGATATGTTGCTCTCATGAGTAGCATGATTGAATCCGAGCCAACTTGTTTTGAAGAAGTTATCGAAAATAAAGCTTGGAGGGATTCTATGATGGAGGAATACATCTCCATAATAAAGAATGATGTGTGGGAAGTTGTACCCAGACCACAGAACAAATCAGTAGTCGGCTCCAAATGGATATATAAGATAAAGCATGCAGCGGACAGAAGTATTGACAAATATAAGGCCAGATTTGTTGCTCGAGGCTTCTCTCATAAAGGAGTGGATTATGAAGAGATATTTGCCCCAGTAGCTCGTTACACCTCCATTCGTACAGTTATTTCTATTGCCACACAGATGGGGTGGAAAATACATCAAATGGACGTTAAAACTGCATTTCTCAATGGGAATATTGAAGAGGAGGTTTATTTGGAACAACCAAAGGGATTTGAAGTCCACGACAGAGCAAGTCATGTATGTCATTTAAAGAAGGCCATGTATGGCCTCAAACAGGGACCCAGAGCTTGGTACTCCAAAATAGACTGCTATTTGCAAAGCATTGGATTTGTCAAGAGTGATGTTGACTCAAATCTATACCTTCTTATAAAAGAGGGGTACATTCTCATTCTCGTACTCTATGTAGATGATCTCTTTCTAACAGGAGCAGAAACTCTAATCACAGCCTGCAAGCAAAATCTGGCTAAGGAATTTGAGATGAAAGATCTGGGCCTAATGCACTATTTTCTTGGGCTTGAGATGTGGCAACAAAAGGGTGAAGCCTTCCTTGGTCAAGGAAAGTATACAGTTGAGATTCTCAAAAGATTTGGGATGGAGGACTGCAAACCCATGGCCACTCCAATGATTACGAATCTCAAGAAGTTAAATTCCTCTGAGTCAGAAAAGGTGAATCCTACCATTTATAGACAACTAGTTGGATGCTTGATGTATTTGACTAATACTAGGCCTGATATATGTTTTGTTGTCAACATACTTAGTCAACATATGGTAGACCCCAGAAGAGTACATTGGGTTGCAGCAAAACATATCTTGAGATACCTGAAGGGTACAATAGAATACGGACTTCAGTATTTACAGGGAGACCAAGTCAAACTAGTGGGTTATTCTGATTCAGATTGGGCTAGAAGTACCGCTGATAGGAAGAGTACCTTCGGATGCTGCTTCACCTTAGGATCAGGCATGATCTCTTGGTACAGCAGAAAACAAAGATTAGTTGCGCTCAGTTCAGCAGAAACTGAGTACATGGCAGCCAGTCGAGCAAGTTGTGAAGCCATTTGGCTTCGGAAAATTCTTGTAGATCTGTTTGACACAAAATTGGATCCCACCACAATATACTGTGATAATCAAAGCTGCATTAAGTTATCTGAAAATCCAGTATTTCATGATAGATCCAATCACATTGAAATCAGGTACCATCTCATCAGGGACAGAGTACAAAAAGGGGCAGTACAACTTCAGTACGTATCCACCAATGAACAAGTTGCAGACATTCTAACTAAAGGACTGCCAAAGGGAAAGTTTGAATACTTTCAGGAAAAATTGGGGGTTATAGAAAACCCATTCCTCACTAAGAGGGAGTGTTAAGAATATAGTGAGTAATAGTTTTCTAAACACAAAAAGGTGAAATCATAAGTTGTCTCAATGAGAGATTAAGTCCCAGCTATTGATCTAGTAAGAGATCTAATGGCTGGGATCACCTTTGGCTAGGGCCCACATGAAGACAAGACACAATACCTAAAGTCATATAGAAGACAAGAAGGCGTGGAGGTCGCAAATACTGGGATAGAAAAGGAAGAGGAGCCAGTACGGCTCTGCACTTGGTACGGCCGACTAGGGATGGTACGGATCCTCAAATGCACATGCAGAAAGGGCAGAGTTAGGGCCACAGTTATTATATCATAAGCAGAAACAGCAGAAGGCCGAGTTAGGGCCATACCAAGAAAGAAAAGGGAAAACCCGATCCATACCAGCAAGTTATCGGTCCGTACGATCTACAGAAGTACGGATCCGTACGGCTCTCAACAGGGCTGTAAGATGTTCTGATTTGCATTCCATTTCTGTTTGAATAAATAAAATATTTCCTGTTTATCTTATCTTGTGTAAAGAAGTGAGTAGCTGCTCTGTTTTATTCATTGTATACATATTATTCCTTTAAGTTTTTACAAGGAACTCCAAAGCATCCAAGTTTGGTTGCTATTGTACCAGGTTCACTTGTATTTGTTTTCCTTGTTGTACTTATGCTTTGATATCTCCAAATATATACATCTATCTCTAACTGGTTTTCCCCATGGGAGGGTTTTTCCAGGGTCATGTTGACCAAAAACATGAGATATTCATTTGTCATGCATGATTAGTGATTTTCGGCCTGTTTTAGTTGTTAAAGATCCTAGAGGAGTGTTGTATGTTTTGAGGTTTATGCATGTGCTAACATTGGTTAAGAAAACACTTGCAAGGACACCTTAAAAGAGCATCCAACCATCATCTCGAAGGCAGAATTTGGGGCAGAAATTAGAATATATCAGACATGTTTGCTGTCGTAAAACAGCAGCAAGGACAGTTTTGTTATCTCAAACTTAGTGGCCAACAAGAGGTTAAAGACAGACTTGTTGGGCAGACTTCTAGTTCCTCGAAAATCTACAGATGTTGTCTAGGTAGTGCCCAGTGCTGAGAAGCACTAGCTAGGTAACCTTTGGTACAACCAACTAAGACTCCCCTAATATTCAAGGCCAGTGGAAAGAATATAGTGATATGTGTATGTGTGTCCATGTTGGACTATTGAACAAGTATATGTTGGGAATGGGTACTCCCCTAAGTCCTTGTGGGTATGGATCACTCAGCCCATGAATGTGTCGAGGTTGTGCATAATATCACCGACCTAGTCTCTATCTCCAAAGGGTTTGCATAGTGCTTAGCAACTCCAAGCAAAAAGAAGCTAAATAAAGGAGGTAATCAATCTGACTAGTTGAACTCTTAATGACGCCTACAAGGTCTATCATCTAAGAGTCACCACCTCCCATAGAAAGAGAGCTAGATACTAATGATCAAGATAGCAAAAAAGGTAGAGAGGGACCCCCCCAGTGTCCCAAAACAAACAATGGTATCTTCCACAAATCTTGTAACAAATGGGGACCTGAAAATAAATGCTCCCCAAACTCCTCCTCATGTATATGTGGCATACAAACTCAACCCAGCACTAATGAGAACAAACCTTGAACTCTCGAGCAGGAGCCTAAGGCCATGTAGCCAAGGACCCTACTGTACTTGGGGTGAACGATAAGCATGTCCCTCAGTGGCAACAAGTGCTCCATGCAGAAGGCTATCTTAGGGCCAATCACTTAAGGAGGTCCAAGTGGCCCCAATAGATGCCCTCCCCATTGATCTCCTGTTTAAAGGAAAGAACATGGCAAAGTTAGTCTAGAGAGTATGGATAGGAGGAAGGCACACAATAGAGATGCCAATGGAATCAAGAAGCAAGGAGGCTTCCAAGAACCAACCCCATTTCCCATCTCCATTAATAAGCGCCCTAACTAGAGCTTATCTCCATAGAGGAGCAAAGGGCTAAGTACGGGTAACTCACACGATTGATAGCCAAATCTGCAATAATGTGTATCTTGTGAAGAAAGAAAGCATGTTTGAAGATGCACCCTCGACGCAAGGATGAGCACCAAACTCCAACTACACAATCATTTGCTTGCAACGAATCATACACTGTAGTAAGAGGGAATGTACTCTCTATATACAAGCCCAACTTGTTGGTAGCAAGTTGGGGTCCCAAATCTCAGCCCCATAAAGAACATCCTGCTTAATGATTGCATCGAAGAGGTGCATCTTAGCAAAAATGTCCTGCTCCATCGAGAAGCAAAGGCCCAAGTAGGTGTATCCCTCACGCCTGATAGTCAAATCTGCTATAGTGTGTATCATGTGAATAAAAAAGACAACTTTGAAGATGCACTCCAAGCACAAGTGATGAGCAAAAAACTCAACAGACACAATGGCTTATGAAATCGTTTGCTTGCACAAATCATACATTGTATCAGGAGGAACTGTACTTTCTATTTACGAGCCCAATCTGTTGGTAGCAAATTGGTGCCCTGGATCTCGTCTTTTCTAGTATGTTTTGTGCTAACGACTTCCCACCTTCAAAATCTACCATATTCTATGTACTATAAAGTGATGGCATGACAACAATTTCTAAATGACTACGATTGTCCATACAAAGCCAATCCCTCCCCTATTCCACCATAAATAATACACATTTATCTAAGCTCAAGAGCAAAGTTGTTCTTCAAATTGAAATATAGATAGGCTTTCACCAAGAGCACCAAACAACAAAATGTGTCTTCACACATAAGGTTATCATTAAAGAGGTCAAGCGCAATCATTCTATCTAGACTCTATTGTTCTTTTTAGATTCCCAAGAAGCCCTTGATACAATCATCCAACATCATTTTTTGAGAATCTCTCACACTCTAATGTTTTCAAATAGCATGAATTGGCATTTTTAACTACTAATGATCTATACGAAGCCACGAGAAAAGTTCCAAGGCCATGGTTATTCCCAAAACCATTCATCATCGTAGCAAAGTCAACAAGGTGGAACTCTATCATTGTGAGTACACAAGAATCTTGATGAATTAGAGCAACCTATTATCAGCAGCCAAGGAGGTATGGCTAATGTAATTTTATTTTCCCTCTTCTTGTTCACAAACAATTGACTCCCACTCTCATTGGTAAAATTAAGTTTTATCAACTTTGACTTTTATAGAAATGCCCAACTATGATCCTCTTTATAATCAAGGGATAGATAATAGCACAATATACCTTGGTTGTCTAGGGTCTACAAAGCTTATGGAGATATTTTAAGCACTCTCTATGGACGAACATTCACAAAAAAAAAGACTATCCAATTGGAGGTTATATCATCCTTTCTTTTCCTTTATAAAAATAAGTTATTACAGGTTTTTAACTTCTTATACTCAACATGAACAAGTGACATTAATTGATGGATCACAATGTGGTTACCAAGTCAATATCACCACTTCAAAGTGCAGACTATCATAAAGGAATTTCTCTTTAAAACGAGATATTACAATTTCTTATGACCAGCAATAAATGTAGATAAAGTCATCTACCGTGACTAAAGATATTATCTTCCTTTATCCAATGCATGAAGTTCACTCTACATTTCATCTCACTACATTCACTAGAAATCCAAGTATCATGAGTCTTAACATCCTTCATGCATTCCTTTTTGTGTTTATGATTTACCAAATCTTAGCCTCGACAATTTCCAACTCAATAAGTAAACTATTCTACTTTGTACAGAAAGGCAACATGTTACTAGGTTATGTATTCACAATGTCAAGTTATTATCCTAGGAAACCTCTTCAAAACTATGGCCATACTCTCTAAATTTAGGAATTTAAAAACAGTTAATAATTGTTGGTAAAACAGTTAAGAACCTTCTACAAAAAGGTGACCAAATGAAACACTCCAAGTTTAAAATTTCATAAACAAACAAGAATTGACAACAAGGTAAAAGAAGTTAAGAAAGGGTCAATTATTTAGTTAAGAAGCTTTCGTAGAAAAGGTAAACAAAACAATCTCTACAATTTTAGAATTATCAAACAAATCAGAATTGTCAATAACCATTTAATACTCTACTTGAATAGGAATATGAAAATTATTTTTTCTAGGTTTCTAATTCTTTAATCCTTTTAGAGAACTTCAAGTGACATCCTTGACCCTTTAGCATCTCATCCTAAAATGGAGTAACAATTTATACCAAATGGTTTATTTCACAAACCACAGACTAATAAAACCAACGAAACACTGAAAATGTGACATACTAACTGCAATTTTTCCAGAAAAAAAAAATGCATGGATATTTGTTTCCTAGACCAATATGTGCACATTAAAAATAGTGATCATTATATTACACCAAGAAATACCATCTACTTACTGCCAAACAACTAAGGAGCTTGTAATGCAGTTTTCAGAGACATTTGAATTACCTCTTTAGCAGCAGTGGATGACTTTATTAAGGGTGTGGATGCCATAGACACCAACCTCTCTGAAACTTGAGCATGATTCTGAACATCACACAATATTAGAGACTAACAAAGGTTTAATAAATTAGTAAGGAACACCTTGAAAGGAAGCCGAAACAAACAATAAATTATCACACTATCTAATATATATTTTCTATTCTTAAGTTTTAACAAGAGATGTCAATTCGCATTACTATCTCCTCAAAAGATTAGGCAACATAAAGATGATGCATCTAAACAGATTCATTAATAGCAGTCTGGAGTGAGCCCGTGCATCACCAACTCTCCAGCACTAAAAGGAACTAAAAACAAGCCACTTTATGGGCAGTTAAGTAAAAGATTGACAATTATACCAATGAAGAAACTAGAGTTGTCAAGCCACATTTTTGCCGCAAAGCACCCCACATTTTCTTGCCTGGTAGTTTAACTGCAGTCAACCACCAATTATTAATGTAGCATGAAAATAAAACATAAGCACACAAAAAACACCATTTTCTTGTAGAATATTTACGAATAATTGACAATAATCCTGCCCATAAATCACGGTTTATATGCATATAATAAAACATAAGCACACAAAAACACCATTTTCTTGTAGAATATTTACGAACAATTGACAATAATCCTGCCCATAAATCACGGTTTATATGCATATAGTATGCTAAAGAAATGTGTAATTTTCTTCTGTTCTAAAGTTTTGTCAAGCTTTGAACAATAATTACTGAAAATGCTCAATGTTATTGAAAATTTTAAAATATAGATAAAGCTGCATGCTTCTGCCTACTCTGAACCAGTAAAAGACCAAGAATTATCATAAATACTGACTACAAGCAACACAATGGTCTTACGATCCAAAAATTGTCAATACAAGTAAGCAAATTGTAACAACTTCGCTGATTTGCAGCAGATAATATATCTATATTTAAATTTTGAGATGAAACTCTGTTTCTCGTGTGTAGATCACAATTGACCATTACATCATTATATCTAACTCTCCACTCCAACAATGAAAAGGATCAGAAGCTTGATGAGAAGCTCCATATTAGGACAACTAATATGACTACTTGCAAGTCACAAGTAGCAAGAGCTTTACTTTAGTTTACATGTCAATCTCAGATCACTCTTCACACCTGGAAGGAAAAGCGAGATTATAAACTTAATTAGATACAATAGTTTGGGAGAAGAGTGACTTGATCAGACAACGACTTGTCTGAGAAACTAGTTAAAATTGCTTGCACATTAAATGTACTCCATGAATTACCGTAAAAAATCCACATCATTATTTGCATAATTTATAGACTGGAAAAAGCATTTGGGGTTGGGCACTTTGAGCTTCCATCATCAGAGCATTTCCTTTACATTTTGTTCTCAACAAGGTTTGTTGATCATATCTCACTACTGTTCTTTTTGGTGTGTAATAGAAAATAGCCATAGCAAACATAGAGTCTATTACTCAACTTCAACTTCTGTTAAAAGGAAAATAAATGAACAAACTCTATTCTAACATGAACCATTTTCTATTGTATTTATAAGAACTCATTTCCCAACCACTGCCAATGAGCTCAATCAATGTAGTGAACATTATACATATGCTAAGTATGGGCCCCAAAACTAACAATATACTGTAAATAGGTAAAACATAAAGCCAAGCTTATGTGCTATTGGAGTTTTTGATAAGACTTGTTGTTTTTCTAGGGGGGGAAGCCGGAGATCTTTTTGGAGAGTTGAACTGGAGGAAAGAACAGGGCTATGAGGAGGAAGATAACTATATTCTGAAATCAATCTTTAGCACAAGGAAGGAAATAATTGAAGTTTGGAAGGGGACTAGGACTTTCAATGAGGAACTGAATAAGGGCCAAGGAGTTGACTTTTCCATTGTCAAAACTTTAGAAAAAGTCCTATACTGCGACAGAGATCCCAACTGCAAGAGAGGTACAGACAAGTAAAGGTATAGAGGACAGAGATTTAAGGTTGTTGTACCAAAATGATGCAAGGAAAATACAAGTCATTAGTTCTCTATAAATTGGAAAGCAAGAAGTTAAAATAGCTGTTAATGGAGGAGGGATCAAGGAGTCATCCCTACCAAGTCATTGAAAGGAGGGAAGAAGGCTTTGAAAGTTTTGTAGAGCAGAGAATTCAATCGTTCCGTAACAGTCCAGACTCCAGACAATGAACAAGACCTTAAGCTCAAGCGAGGGTTTGGAGACCTAACCCTGGCTGAATTGGCAAGAACAGAGGTGCTAGACAATAAGAAAAATCAAAGGAATTAAGTCTGGGGCTTCAGGGTAGCAAAAGGAGAAATAAATGCATTAGAGAGTGGAAGGAATGGGCAAATCTAGTGATAGGAGAGGATGTGGTATAGAAGACGTCAAAACTCTTATGGAGAGTGCCCCTACAGGGCGATTCATGGGAAATATGTTAAGGAGGAGCCGTTGGCAGGGTGGCCAGAGAAGAATTAGAAAAGAATTCTAGGGTATATTGTAGAGTTTCAACCTTAATCCATGGCTGGCTAACATTTGAATTTAGGTCTGCAAGACATGTGGAGGAAATCTTGGCGAAGAAATGGTACTAGGGACAATGTTATCTATACCTTAAGCAATGGAGGCTGAGATTTGATCTAAGAAAATAAACTACTTACACGCAGTGCGTCTGGGTAATGATGCTTAGGTGACCTATGGAGCTCTAGAACAAAAATATTCTAAAAATGCTAGGGGATAGTACAGGTGATTTCATTGATTATGAGCCAGATTTCCAATCCAAAATCAATCGAAAGATAATACATATTCTAGTAGAAACAGATCTATGGGAGGGCTTGCCAAAGGAGATGGTGTTGATGTTTGTAGCATCGGACAGGTACTTCCAGATGGGTTTTGTGTCTAACATGTGGAAGTCGTCATTAATACCTCTCAAGACTTAGCAAATTCACTTTATTAAAGTGAATGTCTTTTATAATTAATTGAGGTTAATTTAAGGAAATGCCTAAGTTTTGGCATTAGTGAATTTAATTAAATCCTAGCCATTGATCTCAAGTGTTGGTGAGATATAATCTCAGCCATTTATCACTTTGGAGATTTAAGGTTTTGGATTTAGGGTAAACTCAACATTATAAAAGGCAGCTAAGGTGAGAGGAGGACACACACACACAGTGAGATAGTGAGATCTCATTGTATTGGGTGGAGAAGGACTTTCATCCAAGTGTGTAGGGGTAGGGTCCGAGCAAGAGACAGCAAAGAAGTAGATGCCTGCAAGATCCAAGGACAGATCTTGAGGTGTGATCAGTTATTTTGTTATTTTGTACTTTTCCTCAGAGGAGCCATTTTACCAGAACGGGAGCCCTGATTTTATCATAATAAAATCATCACGGTAGTGGTTTTCCCTTGAGGATTTTTCCAAGGGTGTTTACCAAAAAATTATCTGTGTACATGTGTTTGGTTTCTTGTTTTGTTTCCACTTATTCATTTAAATCACTAGTAATCCAGTTGTGCTTTAAAACAGTAAATTTGCAGTAGTTAAGCAAGGTATTTACTAGGGTTTAATTGTCGAGTGTTGGGTTAGGCTGAAATCTAACATGGTATCAGAGCCGAGATTCTGAAAGGGAAGCCAAGTGCACAAATCTGTAATTACTGCAGGGCAGCAACGAGAATTTTTTTATGTGCAGGTTGCACAAGAAATAAAATAAAAAAAGGGAAATTTTGCAGCAATCGTACAAACCATACGGACTGCAGAGTCGTTGTACAGTCGTACGACTGCGTGGACAGGAGCTACAAAGGGCAGTTATATACTGGGAGAAGATGTTAGGTAGAGGAGGAGGTCACGGGCTGCAGATCGCGGGCTAGAGAGGCTTGTCAGAGAAGTGTCGGGCTGCAGTCATAGCCGTCGACCACAAGGCGCAGTCGCAAGGGCGTAACCAAGGCATAGTTGTTGGGGCAGGGAGCAGCCGCCAGGCAGGCCGCAGGGGCCACGGACAGGCAGCAGAGGACGCAAGCAGCCCCAGGCAGACCTCAGGCAACAGCAAGAGGCTGCAGGCAGCCTCAGTTAGGTTCGAGTAGAGGTCCAAGCAGCGGGCAAAAAGTCCAGGCAGCGAACAACAGATCCAGGCAGTGGGCAACAGAGTCCTGGCAGCGGGCAGCAGAGTTCAAGCAGCAGGCAGGAGAATTTGGGCAGTGGGCAGCAAATCTAAATTCCAGCAATTTATATTCCTCATTAAAATTTTGATTTGGAGATGGCCACAACCAATTTGAGGTTTGAGGACCGGTTGGAGGGTGCATCGAACTTCATTCCTTGGAAGGCAAGGGTTACATCAATTCTCATGGAGAATGGGTTGTGGGATTTTGCAAATACCACCATGACCCCACCGATGGATCCAAAAGAACTGGAAGTCCATAATCAAAAGGGATGTGAAATCCAGGAGGATCATCTTAGATGCGGTGAAGGATCATTTGATTCCTCACCTATCTAAGAAGAAGTCAATCAGGGATATGTTTGTAGCTCTGACAAATCTTTTTTATAGCAATATTGCAAATAGGAAGATGGTGTTGAGGGAAAAGCTTAGAGACACTGAGGTGACCAAATCAGATACGGTTACCAGCTATCTCACCAAGATCACTCAAGTTCATGATCAGTTGGCAGCAATTGGGGATGTCGTATCAGATGAAGAGATGGTGAGGACGACCCTGAATGGTTTCTCGAAGCCATGGGCCCCATTCATCAAGGGCATCGTGGCATGGGAGAAACTTCCCAAATTTGACAGGCTATGGGATGATTTCATCCAGGAGGAGATTCGAGAGAAATCTCCAGCAGGCCAACAGATTGGCGATGATAAGAATCTAGCTCTTGCTAGTCAGGGAAGGAAGAGCAAGGGGAATACATGCGGAGAGTTGACTTCATGGGCTGGAAAGAAGGATCTAGGCAAAGTGAAATGCTTAGTGTGTCACAAGAGTGGTCATTATGCTTCACAGTGTCCTGAACGAAAGAAAGGGAAGGGTAAGTCTCAGAAGGTAGTAGCATCTGTAGAAACTCAAGTCAAGGAGTTTGTTGAGAGGTTCGAGAAGGATTTTTTGTTAGTCTCTTGTCTTTCTGGGGCAATTCTCGATAGTGCCTGGTTCATGGATAGTGGGGCTTCTCGTCACATAATGGGGACACGGGAGTTGTTCACTAATTAGTCAAAGGAGGACTTGGATCTACAAGTGAAGCTTCACACCAATGCCAGGTGTGGTGTAAAAGGAGTTGGGACAGTCAAGTTCCAGCTGGAATCAGAGGTTCTCTGAAGGTGGTAGATGTGTTGTATGTTTCAGAGCTCAAAATGAATTTGCTCTCAGTTTCGGCAAGGCAGTGGAGGACAAGAGATACGCCATCTCTTTCGAGGATGGTCCGGTTCTTATTCGACCGAAAGGATCTAACCTAGACTTAGCTCAAGTTCTTGGTGTCAGAGAGGGCAAGGTATACAGGTTGCAGGGCAAGCCTGTTCGTGGATCCAAGGGGATCTTGGATCATGGATCGATGTCAGTGGCAGAGGACGAGGAGCAAGAGGCTTCGAAGGGAACAAAGTGTTTAGAGACTTGCAGTGTGGGAAGTCAACCTTCAGGTAGGAAGGAGGAGATAGCCCCTTTCAATTTTGTCAAGAGACCCAGTTGGTATGAGCTGACATTGATGGATGCTTGAGAGCATGTGAAGGCTCCTAGGAGCACATTGAGGGAGAGCAGGCCTTTGACGAAGTTTCCAAACTTCATGGCACTGATATGTTACGTCATTGAGGAGGCAGCAGTCCAACAGGAGCAGCAGGATGATGTTTGTGACATTGTGCCAGAGTCGAAAGGAGAACCAGTTCCAGGTGGCTCTTCAAGAAGTACCTTCCTCACTAGTGTTGATGTTTGTAGCATCGGACATGTACTTCCACATTGGTTTTGTGTCTAACATGTGAAGTCGTCATCAATACCTCTCAAGACTTCGGAAATTCACTTTATTAAAGTAATTATTAAAGTGAATGCCTTTTTATAATTAATTGAGGTTAATTTAAGGAAATGCCTAAATTTTGGCATTTAGTGAATTAAATTAAATCCTAGCCATTGATCTCAAGTGTTGGTGAGATCTAATCTCAGCCATTGATCACTTTGGAGATTTAGGGTTTTGGATTTAGGGTAAACTCAACATTATAAAAGGCAGCTAAGGTGAAAGGAGGAGACACACACGGAGTGAGATAGTGAGATCTCCATGTATTGGGTGGAGAAGGACTTTCATCCAAGTGTGCAAGGGTAGGGTCCAAGTAAGGGAGCAAGGGACGACAAAGGAGTAGCGGCTAGCAAGATCGAAGGATAGATCTTGAGGTGTGGTACAGTTATTTTGTTGTTTTGTACTTCTCAAAAGGGTCATTTTCTCAATACGGGAGCCTTGATTTTATCATAATAAAATCATCACGGTACTGGTTTTCCCTTGGGGGGTTTTCCACGAGTGTTTACCCAGAAATTATATGTGCATGAATTGGTTTTTTGTTTATGCTTCCGTTGATTTATTTATGTAAATCGTTAAAGCTCAGTTGTGTTTATTATTCAATAAATCTACAGTAATAAGTTTATTATAGCAAGGTATTTGTCACAAAATAAATTACCGAATGTTGGGTTAGTGAAAATTTAACAAATGGAAATAGTCTAGGGTCCATGGAAATTTATACAACCTCTAGATTACTAGAAGTTTCCATCGGATGCTTGAAATGTTATGAAGTAGGTCACATCTAGTAAGATTGTTCCCGGAAGGACCATAGGTGGGTTTGAGAGAAAAAGGGAAATCCTATCAAGAGGCCTCAAAATTGCCAAGAAAAGAGGATAGTGATGAAGTAGAAGAAGGGAATGTGGAAACCCTTGCAAAGACGATACAAGAGACTCTAAATCAAGCAGTAGAAGAATTAGAAAGGAAATTCCCTCAACATGGAAAGGGTAATAGCATCAAGTCCTCAAGCCAAGAAGAGACGAAGGACCTAGAACAGCCAAAAGCAAAGAAGATTCATCTTGTATGTCCTCAAAAAAAGCTCTAATATATATGGTTTCTAAACCTTTCTCTTGTTCAAAGTTGGTAAAGGAAAAGGAATCTCCTTTAGATAACTCTACCTGCAATAATCTAAGACAGGGTAGGGAACCGAGATTATCTATGCACCCGGTCCAAAAGAGCAAAAAGAAACCTTTAGGTTCTAGAATTTGATGCCCATAGAGCCTAAGGGTTCAGTGGAGTCAATTCCAACAAATGATTCAAATATAGAGGGGATGGACTCTAACCAGTGGATAGAAAGGAAAACCTTATGAAGGTACAAACTTAGATCTGGAAATGCGTTATAACAGAATGAGGAGCTAGGTATTGAAGGAAACTTGGCATTAGATCCTAGCATTTCTCCAACAATAGGATGTAAATCCTACCTATCCTAGCTTAAAAAAGAGCCAAAAAAGAAGTCAAGAAAGGCAAACATATGACCATAAATGGGGCCCTTAGAGAGGGGATGGCCTTAGACAAGGTGCTCCTAGGATAATTGTGTCCCTAAACGTGAGAGGGGTAAAGACTGCCCAAAAAAAGCTAGCCCTAAAACAAATCTTCAATTAATACAAGCCGGATATTCTTCTTCTTCAAGAGACAATGTGTGAGGGAAATAAAGCAGTTACAATTTTGGCTTCTTATTTAAAAGATTGGTAATTTAGTACAATAGATTCAAATGGAAAATCGGGGGGATTAGTAACAAGATGGAGTGAGTCATTAGAACCCATCTCTTCGTCTCTTTTAAATGCATGCATTCAAACAAAATATAGGTCAAATGATCTAGGGAAGGTGTTTAGCATTATCAACCTTTATGGCTCTTATGGAGAAAGGAAAATCTTTTAAGACAAATTTCAAAGTTGAGGGTTGGGAAAGAAATGATAACTCAATATTAACAAGTGATCTAAATTTAACAATGAAGCTAGGATAAGTGTGGGGGGAATCACCAAACAAGACCCTCTAACATATTAGTTTGTCCATTTGTTTGAGGATATGGGGTTGTGTGATGTGGAACCAGTCCAAATAGTACCCGCCTAGAGGGACTTTAGAAGTGGAAAGAAGGGGGTCTCAAAGACGTTAGACAGGTTTATGGTAGTAAATAAGAAAAGATATTTTTATTAATATCCAACAAATTACCACAAATAAGTCAATGGGACTGTGAAGTACAATGGTATCACTACATTGCGGGAGCGTAAAGAACTACTATATAGAAAAAGGGACAAAAAGAAGATATAACCTAAAATCTAAAGTCCAACATCTGGAAAAGAAAGTGTTGATGTGAAAACTGAAGTGATACATGAACCATTGAGGGCAACAATAAACACCCCCTTGAGGGATGCCTCAAAGGAAGATACAAGGAGAGGGGGGTGTGCCTCAGTGTTCACTAGATCTGCCTACTGAAGATGAGGAGGAGACACTACCCTTCTGAAGCAATCAGAAAGATCAAAATCTTGGGTTGGGGAAGGTGGATCTTTGGATCACCTTCCTATTCTTCTTCAAATAGAAAAAGATGAACAAAAACCTCCAGATCCATTCAAATCCAATCACACATGGCTAGAGGAATAAGGCTTCAGAGATATGGTAATTTAGAACTAGAGGAAGTATGTTCCAAACTTGGGAGAGTCGACCATGTTTCAGTTTGCAAAAAAGCTAAAGAATGTTAAGAAAATAGTAGTGAAATGGACAAAGAAAAAAGCTAGGAAAGCTTAAAAGGAACTGACCAAGACTAAGGACCAAATTAGACTTACGCTTGAAAATAATGAAAGAGGATTCTTTAACAAGGAGGAAAGCATGAAACTAAAAAAATTGGAAAGTGTCAAAAGGGAGATCCTAGAGCAAGAAGAGGTAAACTGGAGGCTGAAAAGTAGAGCCATCTAGTTATAGCTGAAGGTGATGAAAATATTAAAAACTTCCAAAATTACGCCAGACACCAAAGCGATATAAATATTATTTGGTGGAAAAGAAAGCTAGAAAGTTCTCGAAAATTGCAGAAGAAGGTATAAAACATTTTAAATCTCTGTTCCAAGAACCTCCTAAAGCCAATATAGCAGAGATCTTAAAAGTGGAATCTTTATTTCCAAGAATGATAGATTATCAACAAAATGTGGAGCTTGAAGCAAAAGCATCAAAAGAGGAACTCAAAGCAGTCTTATACTCTTTCAAAAAGGCCCAAATGGATGGACAACAAAATTTTCTTTAGGTTTTTATGAATTCTTGGAGGAAGAATTGCTAAGGGTAATAGAGGAGTCTTCGGCCTTTGGAAAGGTGTTGGGAGAACTAAATATAACCTTTATAGATTTAGTTCCACAAAAGAATGACCCAAAAAAATTTGATGACTACAGGTCGATCTCATCATGTAATTATATTTACAAAATTATTTCCAAGATCCTTGCTAACAGACTAAAAAGTATTTTTTCGGGGTTTATATCAGAAGAGCAATTCACGTTTCTTTTCAATAGCTATACACAATGCAGTGGGAACAGCACAGGAAGGTTTGCACTCAAAAGAAATGAAAAAAATTCCAGCTCTAATAATGAAAATAGCCCTCGCAAAGGACTGTGATAAAGTAAGTTGCCCTTATTTAAACTTGATGATGATTCCAATAGGAATGAGTAAACTGGATAATGGGGTTGTCTAGCCTTAGCATCATTTGCAATCTTGATAAATTCACTATCAAGATTCTTACATGCCACGAGAGGGCTCAAACAAGGATGCCCAATGTCCCCTTTCTATTTCGGTTGATTGTTGAAGGCTTGAGTAGAATGATCACAGCATCAAAAAGGGAGGGGGATATCAAGGGCATTAGAATGGGAGGATCTCTTTCCTTCTCGCATCTTCTATTTGTGGATGATGTTATGTTGTTTGGGCTGGGAACAGTAAGTGAAGCAAGGAAATATAAATAGAAAAAATTGGACCTTTATTGTAATTTGTAGGGGATAGGGATGGAAGTACATGTCCACAAATCATCAATTCTCTTCAATGGATTGGAGGAAGATCTAGAAAGGTAGCTGGCTCAAATTCTTCCATTTACTCCTATACCATTTGATAATGGACTCAAATATTTGGGGTTCAATCTTAAACCTAATGGTCAAAAGTCAAAATATTGGAACTGGTTGTATGAGAAAATTGAAGTGAGAGTGTCAAACTAGAGTTACAGATGGCTTTCCAAATAAGGTAGACGGACATTGATAAAATCTATTTTAGAAGGGGATACCAATATATTGGTTATCTCTAGCACACATCCCAAAAGGAATACTAGAAAAGATTAGAAGAAAATGCTTGAGTTTCCTATGGACGGGGGAAAGGTAGAAGAATGGGATCACCTTGGTCGAATGGAGAAAGTTGGCAAAGCCTAAAGAGGCTGGAAGGTGGGGTTTAATAAACATTCACCTATTTGGTCAGGCCTTGGAAACAAAGAGCCTGTGGAGGATGATTCATCATGAATGCTTATGGGGAAAATTGATTTTGGTGAAATATATAGCCCTGAAATCTGTTGAGGATTGGATTAGAAAAGAAGTGAAGTGCTACATAGTACAGTGGGGCATCGGTAATATGGAAGGCATCAGTCAAAGCCTTTCCACTGGTGGGTAAATGAATGATTTGGAAAATTGGAAAAGGCAACAGAGTAAGAATTAGGGAGGATCCATGGAAAGGTTGCTCAGGCAATTTCAAACTATTAGATCCTTTGAACAATGCCCTTAATAATTTGGGAATCTATCACTTAGTAGATGTTGTTGATCCAAGCTCCATTACAATCCAGAACCAAGGGTAGAAATCTGCCTCACTGTTGGAATTTCAGGGACATACGGCATAATAATGGAGCCTGTTATCACACAAACTCACACTCATAGAGATAAAGTCCGAAAGTTCAAGTGTGATCTGGTGTAACCAAGAGGGAGGCCACTATCACCTCACCAGCCCTCTTTCACTTCAGGCCAACTTTTCTCTGGCTCAAGGGGGTTTCCCTGGACTAAGATTGCTAGGACTTGGGAAATGAAGTTCAAGATGATGTGAAGAGTGAATCCGACCAAAATGGTTTTGGTAAGCTTTAAGGTAGAAAAGAAAGGTGGTTGGAGGTCAGGAGATCAGTGTTTTTTCATTGGGCATATGGAGTCAATGCAACAAGTTGAAAGGAGCTAAAGGCAATAGAAGGCTTGAAGATTCAAACCCTAGGACTATACCATTATAGGCCCAAGACCAACCTTCTAGGAGACAAACCCTAGAGTTTATACCCTCATAAACCCTAGGTGTCATCCTATTATTCTAAGACGTCTAGCACAAGATCGAATGGAAACTAGACTAAACCCTAAAGTTTATCCAATCATAAACCATAGGATTTAAACTAGCCAAAGACAACCTCTAGAGGGATAAACAATCTTAACCCCTAGGCTAGGTCTTAAATGTTAATGTATCTGAACCTAGCACCCGACCATTAACTCAGAATAAAATCACTTTATTATTAACAGCACAACTAGGTTACTTAACGAAAAATCAGCGGAAGCAAAATCAGAAACCAATAACACATTGCACAAGATATTCAGGTAAATCGCCCCTGGAAAAAACCCCGAAGGGAAAACGAGATCTCAGTTTGATTTATTATTATAAATCTTGGGCTCTCGTCCTGGGATAATGGCCCATCAGAGGAATACAACGCAGCAATAGCCCAGCCCACCTGGTTGTTATCTCCCTTGTTGCCCCTTAGCACCTTTCCGTAGCCCTTCCCACTCACATTTTGATGAACTCTCTTCACCCACTCGGTGAGATCTCCTTACTCTATGTGTGACACAAGCACGTGAGCAAAGAATCCCTCTTTGCTCCTATGTGCTCTCTATGTGTCTCATCCTCTCACCTAGGCTGCCTTTTATTACATTGAATTAACCCTAAGTCCAAAACCCTAGATCTCCTCTCAAGTGATCAATGGTTGAGATCTAATCTCATGTTCACTTTAGATCTAACAACTGCGACTTAATCAACTCTCACTTAAGTTACTAATGCCAATAACTGAGGCATTTAACTTAATTAATCTCACATTAATATAAAGGTGCATTCACTTTAATTATTAACACACAAGTGAACTCCGAAGGTTCTGAGAGGTTACACGGACGACTTCCACATGCTAGACACCGCGCCTATGTGGAAATACCTATCCGATGCTAATACATCAACATTAAATGCTTCAACAAGGTTTGAGATGAATGAAGTAAGGGAAGGGGATGAACAATCTTAACCCTTCCTTAGGGTTTCTAACAAAATGAACCAAGGATACAAGATAACATGCAACTATTAACCGTCAACATCCACCAAGATATACCATGCACCAACACTTAAACTTGGAAAGAGCACTTACTAAACCAAGTCGTCATGCATGAAGAAAACACCAGTTTCATGAAACATCCACCAAAACAAGAAAAGCATCCACTAGATCTCCTCAACAAAATTTCATTAATATTCCATCCATAGCACAAATCCAAGACAAAATACTCCAACAAATCTCAATAAATTTCAAACATCCTAAGGGATTTCTCCCTCAAGTTGTGATGATCAAATGAGAGGAAGTGGGCCTCTATTTATAGAATAGGTCTTAACTTCCCTCAAAACAAATATTAATTTCAAAGTCTAAAATCCCCTAATATATAACCTATGGAGGGGCAAAAGGCCCTCTTCAACAATTAATTAATCTAAAAAATATACAAAGGAAGGGCTTCTTAAGCCACATGTAAAAAATCAAGGGGCACGGGCCCTCAATAGTGCCCCATCTCCATAATTGAGGAGAAAAGTGGGGGTGTTGGCGCAAAGTCCAACCTCCAAAGGCCCTTCAAAACTCTTCTTCCTCCATTAAATCAGCAAAGACAAGCTCCAAGTGTGGACCCAAGGGCCTTTCAAAATGGCCAATCTACCTTCAAAATTACAAACCTAACTCCATAAGGGGTGGTCAGCCTTGCAATTACATTTCTTCTTTTGGCAAATGTATGGGTCAGCCCTGCTTCCAATTTCTCACCAAATCATCATTTAAAATCTTCTAGAGGTTGGCTCAAGCAATCCTCACACATAAAGGTCGGCTATATATATATATATATATATATATATATATATACCCCAAGGGTCACAAATTGGACGTCATTATTATACCTCTTGGTTCGTTGGACAACTACATTAATAATGAGAGATGAACCTCCATCTACAAAACATGCAGCGATACTTCCTTGTGTTAACACAAATGTTGTGTAAACATTGCAGACATGGCTCGGACATGCTCACTTAGACAATTGCTTGGTCAACTAAGAGTTGTAGGGAGTTCTTATCAGTGGGATCCTTAAGGTGAGATCCCACCAAACCCCAACCTCCGACACCATCAACAATCCCAATAACCTGTTCATCTTCAAAAAGGAAATTTGGTGTAGACCGAAACCCTTTCAACCATGCTTGACCTTCAAACACTTAAGGTGCTCTTCAATATAGGGCATTCAATATATAATTGTGACATTTCTATAGGCTAGGTTTGCTAAAAGAGTATGGTCCTATACTTTCAACCAAAGAATTACTCTAAATCTGCTACAGAGAATAATGTTTACAGCCACACAAATGATAGCCAGATACAAACTTTGTTAGAAAGTGTAGCTCAGGCAAGTACTTTCACATTGGGGGTGTCTAGAAATGTGAAAGGGTCCATCATATGTCTAGACTATTTAGTAGTGGTGGGAGATGATTTAAGTCAATGTGAGATTTAGTCACAGTCGTCGATCTTAGATTAAGTCACAGCTGCCAATCTGTGTTAGAAGAGCCGCCAAGCAACAGAGAATATAAGTCGAGTGGTAGCGATGACAGTTACTGCAGGTAGAAGTAAAGTCTGCAGGGATCGGGTCGAGCGACAGTGCAAAGGCAGAGGCGAAGGAGTTGGGGCCCGTAGTCAGCGAATTAGTGGTCCGCACAGAGTAGACAACATGCAAGGGATAAGAGGAGAGGGGCACCAACAAGAAAGTCGTCAGGTTGAGAGAAGGGCCACGCGCGGATGTTTCAGGAGCCGCCAGCAGGAGTACTCGGTGGTTGGGTCGAGCTACCAAGAACAGCCGCTAATTTTTGAGTAAGTCACCTGGGTCTGCAAAGGAAATCACGAGGCACAGAGGGAGGGCCTGGGCGCATGAAGGACAACTGCAGATGAGTCCGCCAACATAGAAGATACAACCGCAAAGTTTTGACGACTGGGAGGTTCGACTGTTAGTGGAGGTTTTCAAGTGGTGAGTAGCAGCCACGGGGAAGCTGAGCGCAGTTGAGGGCGCGGACAACAGACCAGCAGCCACCAGTTGAGGTCAGCCAACATAGTCGGGGCAGCCAAGTCACCAGTAGACCGCAAAATTTCCAAGTAGGGACCACAGGGCAGTTGGGCAGCCCTCATGTAGGACTGGGTAGCACCTGGGCAACGAGCAGACTGCCCAAAAATTTTCAAGCAACCCTAGAATTGGTCGAGCAACAAGCCAAAGAAGGATCTCTCTCACTTATGTATGTGGCAAGTTTGGCCACTACGCCAATCAGTATCCTCGGGCCAAGAGGGGCAAGGGGACAAAGGGCAAGAAGCAGCAAGTGGTTGCTCAAGCAGAGGAGGAGGACCATGATGAGGACGAGGAGGAGCAACAGTTGGCTACTACAGCACGTCAGTTCTCCAAGATGTCCAGGCAGGAGTACACTCTCTTCCTTGAGTCAGAGGGAAGACCCAGAGCATGGTGGTACATAGACAGTGATGCCACCTGTCACATGAATGGAGAGGAGGATGTGTTCCAGGAGTTCTCAGCCCAGGCTAGGGGCTTCATGAGATGTAGGATTCACACTAGCATGGCAGCAGTCAAAGGAGAAGGAACAATGACCCTCCAGATAGAGTCAGGCAAGACTCTAAGGGTGACTGGGGTACTCTTTGTACCAGGGATGAGAGTCCATGTGCTCTCAGTTGCAGCCTTGGAGGATCAGGGCTATGGACTTGAGTTTTATGGTCATGGAGTCCATATTTTCTCTACATGGGGAGAAGCTCCAGGGGTACCTGTTATGATCAGCCACAGTAAGGGTCAATTGTACAAGATTTGGGGGCAACCCATCTATAGCTCCAAGAGGAGCAAAGGATCAGTTGGATCATTCTTGAGAGAGAAAGAGGCTCTCCTTAACAGATCCACATGGTGGGAGTGATCCCAGTTGGATGAGTGGGGATACTCAGATGGCTTCAGTGCAGCAGATAGAGGTAGCTACAATACAGAGGAGGTCGAGTATACAGATCCAGAGGGAGCACGTCTCTTAGATTCAGAGGGAGAGACCAACAAAGATGTAGATCATGGAGGAGGCAGCTCCAGTGCTAGTACCTCCCTCGCTAAGAGGGAGTGTTAGAAAATGTAGCTCGGGCAGGTACTTTCACATTAGGGGTGTCTAGCAATGTGAAAGGGTCCATCATATGTCTAAACTATTTAGTAGTGGTGGGAGATGACTTAAGTCAATGTGAGATTAAGTCACAACTGTCGATCTTGACTTAAGTTATCTCAACGATTGATTAAGTCCCCATCGTCAGATCTAGATCTTGAGGAGAAGATCTAAGGGCCAAGATTAAATGAGAGAAAAGATAGGGTTTATAAAAGACCAAGAGAGCCTCATTTCTCATTATCACAAGTGATTCTCACCATCTGAGCTAGAGACAGGGAGATCTAAGTGTGTGATCTAGCAACAAGCTAAGATGTGCTTGCCAGAGAGGGTCGAGTTAGGATCCTAGAAGTTAGATCTAAGGAGAGTGATGGTACACAAAGAGTGAGTGAGCACTCAAGTGTGTCGGGGCATGGGTCGGGGAAAGGGTGCAAAGGGGCAGCTAGGGAGATAGCAGCCATGTGGGATAGGCTATCAGCTGCAGTTGTATTTCCTCAGAAGGGCCTTTATCCCAAGACGGGAGCCCTGATTTTATTGCAATAAATCATCACAGAACTGGTTTTCCCGCAAGGGTTTTTCCAAGGGTTTTTACCCGAATCTTGTGTGCAAATGTGTTATGGTTTATGTTTTGTTTTATGCTTCCACTGAGCTTTCATTGATAACCTAGTTGTTCAGTTAAATGAGATTTTATTTTGGGTTAGCTATATGGTGCTAGGTTAGGTAGAGTCAAAAAACTTGTGGGCAACAATGATTTCTATTGATATGTACTATTTTGACTGGTTGAATCAAAGTCAGTATTCTTACTAGTCCTTTTGACTTCACAAAGACTATTGATCAAGTGTTGAAGGTGACCTTTAAAATCTCCAGAACTGGCACCCATTACAATCAACTGCATGGAGTATCACATCAGTTTGAATTTCCTGCCATTTATCCTGGAGTACTCTCATTGGATTTAAGCTTGATAGATTTCCCGGGTTCCAGTTTGGTAGAGAGATATTGACCACGATCACTAGAAATTCGATAGGTAGCTAGCTGCAAACAATTTGGCAAACCCAATATGTCTTCCAGGGCGAACATACAAAATTGTTGACTCTAAAGGTGTAGAGAAAATCCTCTCAACTTTTGATCCAAAGACAAACTGCAAGGGAGCTCGATCATTCACGAAACTAGGCTCAGAAACTGACTTTGGATCTAGTTCTCCATAATTTCCTCTCTCATTTGTACCTCCCACAGTAGGATCTCTGGCACTTGCTTTCATGAAATGCAAAGTAAGCCCAGACTCATCATCATCGAGAATTGCATATTGATTTTCAGTAAGGCCATTGAAAGCCCCGTGAAAGTGTTCATTTTTTTACCAACAGCTTGCAAGTCAATAAGGTCTCGATATAGAACAATCTCATTGGTTGCATCACACAATTCATAGACAACCAGAAAAAAATGTTGTCTTTTCACTGTATAGCATGTGCTTTGGAAATCATTCATTTCCCTTGAGAGCCATTGGGGAAAGTTCCTTGCATATATTGTACTCTCCAATGGAAAGGTTATAAGCGGTGACGTTGCATCCATCCATAAAGAATGCCTTGACTGGGTAGTGCAAAATCCGTTGCTCCTTGTTGAAAAAATTGAGATCTAAGTGGAATGGCTGGCACGCAGGAATGTCTCTGAGTGGATGTCTTGTGTCTTCTTTCTTACCAAATATCCTCTCATCTAAATCAACGAATACCTCTTCTTCTTCCACACGGACAGGCATCATTGTCGATTCAGGTACAAATTAAGATGTTGGGGCCATTTGTTATTCGGATACCTTGTCCAGGAAACTGTATTCCTCCAGATAATGTTCAAAATTTTAATCTAGTACCCGACAAAGTGATGGGTAACAGAACCAATTCCTCTATTCAATTTAAAACACAGTGCAATCAGAATAAGGGATGAGGATGACAAACTAATATAGTAAGAATAAAGCAAATGGAAACTATATAGAAAAGCTAGGTTATGAAGTCAAGGCGAGGGAGGAAGCAAAAAATGGTAAGGATTGGTGGTGTAAACCCATATAGAAGTTGAATAGTCCACTGAAAATGAAGGTCTTTCCTTGGTCAGAAGAGATCAGGGCAAGGTCCATGAAGATGTATAATGTGCAAGGTCAAAGAGAAAACTACAGACCATCTACTAGTTAATTGTCCATATGCAAGATAAGATAATTTTATTAATGTCCAATAAGTGACCACAAATAGGTTGATGGGTCTACTAAGTACATCGATGAGATTACAAAGTGGAAGCGTTAAAGTCGCTCTTGGAAAAACATGATATAAGTAAATCTATCCTATATAAACAAGAATCCAATACCTAAGTCATGACAACATGAAGAAGTGAAACAAAGCAAGAATGCAAATACATGCAAGTGAAGCGTAGTAGAACTGAAGGACAAGAACCATCAACGCTCGTAGGGGGATGTCTCATCAAGGGGGCGATCAACATCCCCTAAAGCCCTCTCTTCTAATATCTGAGGTCGAAGGGAAGAAACGGCATGATCAATGACTGGTTGAATGATCTAGAAGAGCCAAGGGATAAGGTATGAGATATATCTTGTTGTGTGGACATAGAAGTTCACGACCAGATCTAGATGAAGTAACTTGATTACTGCTCCGGTGTGAGCTATCCCAAAAGTTGTGGCAACAAGACCATAAGGGTCTAGCTAGTCGAGCATTGTAGCCCTCCCGATGTCTCATACATTTCATATCTGATGTAGTATTATTATTTGCCTACCTCTTGGTGCCTCTGTCTACTGGAAGCACCAAAAAGAAATCTATAATTGATCGAACCATGTCAGAATGGGGTTGAGAAGAGAAGACTAAGCGAGATCTGAATCCAAGGGCCTCCTTCATGTATAAGGCCAAGCATCTCTCTAAGAAACAGATAAACCTGGAAAGAGAATTCTTGGACTCCTTGAAAAAGCAATAAAACCGCCCTCTGATCTCATAATAGATTGGGTACTACAAGATGAAGTGCTCATCCATCTCGATCTCATGAAGATGGAAAATTTGGCAGATCCTGCCCCCTGAATCATGTGGCTGTCGATATCTATCCAAAGACGATGAGAACCAACTCGAAACAACCCAAGTGGAATCCAGAGAGCATACATCCAATGTCTCAACGTATAAGGGGGTCGTACAATAAGTCCATCTCTCAACTCAAAAAAATGTTCAACATAGAATATCATCTTGGGACTTAGCCCACTTGGAGGATCAACCTATGCAACCTAAATATACCGTCTAATGACGTCCTCTCTGATGATCCTATTCAACTCTTGCTTATTAAACAAGAGTAGACTAAGGGCATCAAAAGAGTATCTGAAGAAGGAAGGTGATCAATCAAGATACCGACCAACTAAAATAGGCTAGAGGCCTCTGCAAACCAGCAATGAGCTCGACCGAAGGTACTAGAGATGGTTATGGCCTACGAATAGCAATAGGCAAGATAAGGGTAACGGTCCTTGCCTACTGAAGAGTTTGAAAATCGTCAAACTTGGTGCAAGAAGGAAACCAGTCCAAAGATGGTTTCAGTCTGATGATGAAGAGAAGTATGAGAACCTAAACTCTCTCAGTCATTGCCCAGTCCAACTCCAACAAACTAGGCCCCCAAACTTCCGAACCAGAAAGAACTGTGGGTCTAATGAGATTGTCCATGAGATCCATCTTGGACTTCATATCCTGAAAATGGTTTTGGAAACACCAACACTTGAGGAGAGAAAGGGAGCCACACCCTTTATTGATCTGAGGTTGAAGGGCCTTCCTCAAACCAAATCTAGGCCCTAAAAATTGAACACCCAAGTAAGAGTAAGTTGTAGTGATCTCAACCTCCATGCCCCGAAAATAAAAGTGATACCCTGAAAGAATGATCTTCATCCCATTGAAGATCATAACCTTGATTTTGCCTAGGTTGACTGTCCATTACCGAAGATCACAAAAGATGGACAAGGCATCAAGCTATCTCTAGAACCCCTTTGATGTGGAGGATAAGAGAACTATGTCATCCGCACAAAGGAGGACAGAGATCAAAACCTAGTGAAGAAGACACCCATCTCCTAGCTAAATATGAGCTTGGAGAAAAGACTCCAACTCATCAATGTAAATCCCAAACAATGTAGGGAAACGAGGGCAACCCCGTTTCAGACCAATAGTGCTCCTAATGAAGTTTTAAACTCTATGAGCTATGTAGAGTCTACCAAAGATAGACTCATAAAGGTGCATAATGGTTATGATAAGAGTATCTGATATGTCAATATCTCTAAGCCTTTGAAATAGGACCTCTCTCGAAACCAAGTCAAACGCCCTTCAAAAGTCTATAAAGTAACAAAAGACTTTCGAAGAGCAGTGTCTCGCCTCATTAATAATAGCTCGGAGAGAGAAGATATGATAAATGGTCTAGTGCTCCAATCTAAAACTCGCCTGTCCTCTAGCCCGAAGATGTCTTCTGTCAAGCTCCCTGGATAACTGTAAATGGAGGGTTATTGTATATAGCTTGGAGAAAGTGTGGCCCGCCATGATTGTTCAATAATTGTTTGGATTGTAGCTAGCTCTCGATTTATGAATCCGGTGTGTTACAACAAAATCTAGCACCCTACATGATGTAAAGTTACATGCATCAAGGATCTTATCCCGTGCAACTCAAGAAGGCTACCCATTGTCACCTCAGTAGCTCTTCCTCTCACTTTTGGTTGGCTATTCTCCAACCTAAGGGGAGCTTCCCTAACGATAGGACAAGATTGCTAAGGCTATGGAATGGGGGTACAAGGTGATTTATTGAAGAGTAAGCCTTAACAAAACAAATGTTTTAGTATAGATGGATAAGTGAGTGGTGTCAAAAAAAATAGATGGTGAAAAATCCCAAGACTAGTGCCCACCACCAAATCTTGGGCAGAATGGCATCAAAGGGGCATGAATCTAAGAGGGTAAATGCATGAAGATGTAAGGCAATAAGGGATGCTATGCATGCCACAAATCGACTTTAACTTGCTAAAAACATGGCAGAAAATTATCCTTGGAGATCTAGGGGTGCCATTCTAAAACATTGCTATGAAGGTGATGACATATTATTCTAACAACAACTAGATTTGTTAGACGTCGGCTTAACATGACAACAATAAACATAGGAGGAATTCTATCCTCACATTACACCATCCAAATGACACATAGTTAATTACAAGGCCTTCATAACATGCTACAAGGGTTTCCTACAACAAAAATCAACATGTGAAAGAATTGCAAACATAAAAAAGGCCTCACATAAAATAGATGCTATACCCCCAATCTTCCATTAAGCTTCAAGCATATAATGTACCATTGTTGTTGACTTTCTATAACTCAGCATATGAAATTGCCTCCTTTAATATTGTTCGACTTCTCCCAAGTCGACCCTCTCTTCCTCAGCCCAAAGCTCCCTCTTCAGCTCACTTGCTCTCTCACAAATGAGGAATGTGTGTCCTCTCACCCTCAACCCCTCACTTTATCTTCCTAGCAGCCACCTTTCTTCCTTAAGATGTGTGCCAATTTCAGCCTCCAAGGCTCCAAGGAGGTGCACCCCCCTTGGTTGGACCCCACACTCCACTAAATGGTGAGCCCCACTAGCCCAGGCCCCACAATCCACTCAAATAGAAATTTTGTTGCATGCCTAAGTTAGAATTAAGCTAAGACAAATAGGTTGATCTGGGTTGTTTTATGTGTCCATCAGCATGCCTAGGACACTTAGGCCCATGTTGAGACACCTATCGAGCTATAAAAACTAACACTCCCTCTTAGCGAGGGAGGTGTCTCCACCTGGATCAATCTCTGACCCCATCAAATTTGTTGTTGTTGCTGTAGTTACTCTCTTTGAACTGGAAGACCCTCCTACTACCTCTGTTGCACTCTGATCTGATTTCCTACTCTGCTCATCCATCAATGTCAAGTCATACCAACTGACAGTCTTGGATGAAGCCACTCGTCCACTAGACTCAGCCACTGACACTGACCTCTGATCCAAGATCCCCTTGGAACCCACTACAGGTTGTCCCAGCACCCTGCACATCATACCCTCCCTGATGCCAAGCCTCACTACTACATCCAAGGTCACTTCCTTTGAACGTATGAGCACCTATCCATCCTCGAACATGACTGCATACCCCATATCCTCTAGAACTAATACAGAGAGCAGATTTACCTTCAGGTCTGGTACAAACATCACCTCATCCACCTCCAAAGAACCACCTGACACCAGCTGGAATCTGACGCATCCAACCCCCATCACTGCATGGATGGTGTTAGCCCCACTCTGCACATGCAAGTCTAATCCCATCTCTGAAACACTAAGGAACACCGACCTCATTCCCATCATATGGTGAGATGATTCACTGTCCACAAACCATGCCCCACTGTCCTCCAACTTTGCAACACTGTTGCTCGAAAGAGAGGCGACCAGAGAAAATTCATCCTCGAATTTCTCTGCAAACTCATCTATCTCAGTAGATGTTGTTGCTGCTACTTATGCCTCCTCCTCCTTCTTCTTCTTGGGACACTAGCTGGCATAGTGGCCAGTCTTGTGACATGCAAAGCATTTCACTTTGGTCATGTCCCTGGAGCCTCCTCCACTGCTCTTCTTCGCATGAAGAGACATTCTCCTCCTCTTCACTCTTTGGCTAGCTAGCCTGAGTGGCAACAACTCTCAGCTCCTCCTCGGTGAAGTCATCCCATAACCTCTCCCAATCAAGGAGTTTCTCCCGAGCCACCACTCCCTAGACAAACATTTCCCACTACTTGGTGAAGCCATTCAAGGTTGTCCTCACCAACTCAGTCTAATCCACGGCCTCTCCAACAATTGCCAGTTCATTTCTGATCTGAGTGAACTTTATGAGGCATGTCACCACTGACTCTCCCTTGGCCATCTCCGTGCTTCTCAGCTTCTCTCTAAGCAGCATCTTCATGCTCTGGTTATCAGACTAGTACAACTTTACTAAGGCCTCCCACATATCCTTAGTTGTCTTCTTGCCAGATAGATGAGGACTAATGTGGTCCTTAACAGAATCAACAATTATCCTCCTTGTCCTCGCGTCCTTCTTGAGATGGGTTGCTTGTTGTGTTGGATTAGCTAGGAGTACAGCCTTTCCTTCAGCGAACTCCCATAATCCATTCTCCTCCAACAGTAAACCCATTTCCTCCCTCCAAGGACTAAAGTTTGAGGCCCCTTCCAGCCTATCCTCAAACCTCAAGCCTGCACCGGCCATTGTCAATTCTTCTAGCTCACTCACCTTTTCTGGTCACACGTCCCACTTGCTAATTTACTCTTCCTGGTATGCACAACAAGTAACTTGACTCCTTCTGTACTCGGAGACTAAGCTCTGTACCATGTTGACTTTCTATAACTCAGCATATGAAGTTAATGCCAATAATTTTACTTTAACCAGAATTTATACTTGTTGTTATAAATTCAGAAATTATGCATGCAACCTACAGTTGAGTTATTAATCAAAAAATAAACAACAGAAGCATCAACAGAAAACAAGCATAAAAATAGATAAACACCAGATATACCCTGGAATCCCCAGTGTGGGGAAAACCAACAAAGAGGGGCTTTTATTATGGTCTTCAAAGGAATGTTCTTACAATAGTCATACACAGAAAATTATTACAGCAATTTTCTGAACTTTTTCCAGCTTGTACGGCCCTGTCTCCTTGAGTGTCTAACCCAACAAACTCAACTCACAATGTTGTAGTTGTACAGCCTCAAGTAGGATTTTTGTTGGTTGGTCGTACGGACTGCTCTGCTACTGGACAGTACGACCCTGTTTTGGTTGTTTGGATGAGGCCATATGGCCCTTCTCTCACCCTCCTTCGGTGTTGTACGGCCTGCCCTAGCTCAACCTGTAGCTGGCAGCTTAGTACGGCCTACTCCTTGGCCTCCTCCTTCCTGCCACAAGCTCCTGAAATCACCTCCTTGACTGTTGTTCGACTTCTCCCAAGTCGACCCTCTCTTCCTCAACCCAAAGCTCTCTCTTCAACTCACTTGCTCTCTCACAAATGAGGAATGTGTGTCCTCTCACCCTCAACCCCTCACTTTATCTTCCTAGCAGCCACCTTTCTTCCTCGAGATGCATGTCGATTTCAGCCTCCAAGGCTCCAAGGAGGTGTGCCCCCTTGGCTGGACCCCACACTCCACTAAGTGGTGCACCCCACTAGCTTGGGCCCCACAATCCACTCAAACTAAAATTTTGTTGCATGACTAAGTTAGACTTAGGCTAAGACAAATAGGCTTATCTGGGTTGTTTTATGTGTCCATCAACACGCCTAGGACACTTAGGCCCATGATGAGACACCTACTGAGCTACAAAAACTAACAAATGTAGCCCAAGGGTAGAGCAACTCAATCCCCAAATTCTCAACAACCTTCGAAATGGGGAGAAAGCTCCTCTTTATAAAGAGAGACTCCTCTCTTATAATTAAAAATCAGAGTCTCTTCTCTCTTATAATTAAAAATCAAAGAGTCTCTTCTCTCTTATAATTAAAAATCATTATTTGCTAACTACCTCCATGACAAGTCAAAGAAATAATATAAAAATTTAGTTAGATCCCTCCTCGATCCACGGTTGACCATGTCAAGATATGTGGACAATAGCCTCTCTAGGAGAGCTCACCCTCATTTGAAAATAGGAGTGAAAGCACAATAAAAGTCTCCAAGAGAGGGCTTACTACAAAAAACAGGCATGATAACCAAGACAAGATGTTATAGGTCCACATAGAATGTGCCCTCCAAGATGCATGCATGCAAAATATAATAAAATATCTCTAACATGGGAGGATGTGCTCCATGGTCCACCTAGACAAGCTCACTAAGTGCACCCTCCGAACAAACAACATGGTTAGATAAATCAACGATGTAATCAAGAAGTGTTTCTCTACCATGTTGGAAGAGTTTGGCTTTGAATCCCTCCTCATTTGTTCCTCTACAGGTGTTCATTTGCTAGATGGCCTCACAAATGTATGTGTAAAAGAACAAGTGAGTGGCAAGGAGTTGTTGGGGGCGAGGAGAAATGATCAGAACAGATGGTTGCCCTCGCACATTATAAAGGGTGATCGTATGGGTGAACATGGAGTGGTGGTCAAGATTAGAGGGGGAATTGACTGTTGGGGAAAGATGGTGCACCAAAAGGTTTTAGGGAAACGACGGAGAGCAACACACAAATCACATATCCTCTGAGAAATAAAGTGACGTTTCTTGCGGTGCAAGAGATCATGATAGGATTTGTTGAGGATGGGGTAGGAGGTGGGGTTATGGAGAAGGGCTTGACTAACCTATCGTCAATTCATAGGGTTGGATTCATGGCGTGCTATGTGGGAGAGAGTGTTGATAGTGTGAGGAAAGGAGCTAAGTGTCACATCCCAAATAGCCAAAGAGAGATGAGCATACTAGAGGAGGCTAACTCAAGCGACGAGAAACTAGAGAGGGAAGGAAGTAGTTGTCAGAATATGAATCTCCATCGTCAAACAACAGTGTAGTGCAAGGGGGCCTAGGGACGAAGCTGGGGGGAAGAGGAGGGGAGCGGCTCACTCTTAGGAAGAATGATAAGGAGTGATCAACTAACTAGATAGGGGTGACAGAAAACTGGTGGTTAAAGGGAGGAGACCCTAGTTGGCCAAGACATAATCGACCACGCTAGCCCCCCCGCTATGAGGAAAACATGTGAACCTGCTAGAATTTGGGAAGCGCGAGAGGCCATTCAGGATCAACATCTCCTACAACTCTCCAAGATACAAAGGTGCCTTTTATAAGCTATAAGGGGTCCCAAGGCATCATCCAAGGACATGTGGAGATCTACTAAATCTGGATTAATCTTATGCAGAGAAACAACATCCTCACACATATCGAGAAGGGGGATCTGATGAACTCTGGTGCAAGCATTGAAGTACCCCACCAAGATAACCTCCACCAAAGCTAAGTAATGAACAATATCCTTATATAATCATGGTAGGGGTCCCTCTCCAAATCATTATTGAGAGCGAAACCTAAAGTAGGATGGAAGTAGCGTGTCGCAATGAAGATGTCACGAGGGAGAGGTGGCACATCCTTAACCCAGATCCGCATAAATCTCATATAATCATCAGATGCCACCAAGTATACTCTACTTTTGAGGGAGTCTCTGACCTAACAAGCAATGCCATCTAAACCCTGGACACTCCTTGAGCTCCAGGTCTCCTACCTAGAGACTAAAAAGAAGTGGTACCCTACATAGATTGAAATAAGCCTGGCAACCTCCCTTGAGTCTCGGTCAAAAATAGAATATCCAATGGCCTAAGAGCATCATAAATCAAGCCTAAAGAAGACCAAAATATTCCATCACAATTCTAACAACCAATGAAGATCCCTCATAGCCCGATTCCCCTCTAACGAGGCATCATTTGGTAGGCTCGGGTGGGGTCCACCCTGGGGGAGGGAATCCCTGATAACTACTCTAAGATTTCTGATAACAACCCATTTGTCGACTTTTTGTGCTATGGCAACCTTTTCCCATGCCTGCTTGAGCTCCAGGACCTAGGATCTTGTGAGATCACATCAATAAAAATCCTATGAGGGAGAGAGAAAAGCTTCCATTTAGCTCGCAGGGCCCATAGTCTATCGCCAAGAATCGAAAATGGAAGAAGAGAGTGGAGTCAAAGCCAAATCATACACTCTCAAGAGTTAACTAGGAGAGACCCAATGTATCTTGAAGAAACGTCACCCCTATCTGCATGGCATCCGGGGAAGGTGACGATGATAGAGGGAGTCCTCTCACCTTCAAGTTAAACTCTCAAGCTCATTTGGTACGCTCCTCTAAAAGTTTTGACTATACAACTTCCTCAACCTCTACCTATAGGGGTGTGTTGTTCCTCCCCTTTCCCACCTGAACCCAACAATTGAAGGTTTCATGTTAGGTCTCATCTTCTTGCTTAAACAAGGCGTGTTGGGAACAAAATTCATCCTATGTGTTCTTGAGATCAAAGGATTTCCGCATGAAGGAAATCCCCTAGAGGGTGAATAGTTTCCTGGTTCTTGGTATCATCAAACTGTTGTTTTAAGATTAAGTCCTCAAATTCAATTTCCATTACTATGTTTCTAAGTTTACAAACCTCTATCTACAATGCCAAGTTTGATGATTCCACAAGTTTCAATCTATTGACCAATTCCTAAATAATGTTGTTGTTGCCACTACGTTTGAAGCCTTGTTTCTCTAATTTTGATTTCCCTACAATTAATTTAGTGTCGGTGTCCCCCCCAAATGAAGGGGTCTTCCATCCCATCTCTTGAACATGTTGCAGATACAGAAGGGTCTATGTCCATGTGCAGTAAAGGAGAAGACAGAATAACTTGTAGGGCATCAAATGGGCTCAAGAGGCAAATTTCCCAAGGCCATAAGAGACCCCACAAAACTCTAAGACCCTCAAACCCAACAAAAAGACTGATCTATAGAACCAGGTTGTAACTAACACACAATCTATAGCTTCGTAGTCGACTTACCAATTGCATAAGTGCAATGGAATCATAAGCCAAGAGGATGGTAGGGCCGACAGGATCATGAGTTGAAAAGAACAAAGTTCATTTACTAAATAAATATCCAACATAAGAAGGATAGTAGACAAAAATCCATCAAGGACAAATATATATAAAATAGTGAATAAGATATGAATGCATGATATGATTACAAAAACATGTGATGGTGTACTTATAGTATAGATTGGTCACAATGGTTGATAGGTCATGTCCCTTGATTAGGTCATGTCCTTTAGTTATGATGTGTGCTTTCATTTATTGTATTAGTTATTATTTTTTATTATTTATTTATTTATGTTTATTACATCGCCTTCTCCTTTAGAAATACTTTGTCCTCCAAGCATAAAAAGGTTATGCCTTTGTTCTTAATAGAATTGCATTCCCATGATTCTTCATTTTTGAATTGGTGATGGTTGAGAACATGAGACAATATGATCTTCTAAGTGTTGAACAAAACTATCGAATTGTAGGAGGGTCTGACCACACTAATTCGATCCTTTGTGGAACCATGTGTTTATAGCATTCCCATGATGAACTTTTAATTTTGAAATTCAATTGTACTAACATTAATATTTTTCAGAATATAGGTCAATTTTTGTCTTTATTCCAAGTACCCTTGATTCACTGATAGGTTAACATATCAACACTTATGATTAAGATATTGATAAGGTGTCCTTGAAACTTGATCTTTTCTTACCATACTTGTGTTTTCTTGTTTCACTTTTGGTGGTATGTCTTCTTTGCACACTTGTGTAGCTTTGTTAATCATTAAATGTTTATTGGTGGAGATACTTAGATTTTCCATCATTTGTACTTCAATATCTAAAGATACCCCTACTCATAATTGCATGTTTTTTTAATATAAACACAATATATATATAAAAATTTATATATAAAATAGACGCTCTCGGGACGCTTCGCTCCCGAGGATCTTTTGAAAATGACGCTCCCGACGCTGCGCTGCGCACTTTGGCAACATTGCCCCTACTTCAAGTGAATTTGCATCTTCAAGATTTGTGAAGTCAATTGGATCTGTAGTTCTTCATCATTTTTTATTTCTCAATTTTATTCTTAAGATCTTAATTCTTTGGTTTCTCATCTTTTAACTTTATGAATTTGTTCAAGCAACCTCTGATTAAAGTTCCTTAAGCAAGAATTTTCTTCATCTTTTTCTGATAGGTTCTTCTTGAATCCCTTCTCAAGATCTTGCTTCTCTTGTTCTAATTTTTTATTACACTACTTTGTAACCTTTGACTTCTTGATTTGTGCAAGTAATTTTTCACTATGGCATTTTAGGAAAGAAATTTCTTTGTTTTTTTCTAATAATTCCTTGTAAAAGATATCCTCGAGATCCTTATATTTTCGTTGTAATACTTCCTCATTTTGTTGATGTTTGGCTAGTTCATCCTCTAAATTTTTTATTTGTGAGTTACCTTAATCTTTCAATTGTAATTTTTGGGTATATTGGATTGCAAGTCAGATTTGGTTTTCTTCGATTCTTGAGCTACATGTTCTTTCTTGTCATTTGTCATTTCTTGTGTTAAGTGATTGTGTTTATTTCTAAGAAATTTATTTTGCTCAATTTTTGTTGTAATTTGATCTATTTATTCACGTTTCTCCATCGGTGTTACCATGATCGCTAAAACTTTTGAAATAATACCTTTGTTTTTCTTGATCCTAATAAAGAACCCAACTTTTTGATATTTTTTAATAACTCTTTATAAATCGATTTGTATAAAAAGTACCTTGTCCAACTAAGAACGAATGGTCGCTTTGATGATTAAAGTGGCACGTCAGATCCAATTTTATTTTTGTACTTTTTGCGTGACCTTTATGCCTTTATAAGCATACAGCCCAACTTTTAAAGAGGCATATAAATCTCCTTTATACGTTTATAACATAATCGAGGTAGGATGATATATATAATTGAACTTGTATAGCCACGATGCTTACTTCCATGGTAAGGTTTCACAAGTAAAACCTCCCCCTTGGATGATTTATGAAAATTATTTCACTTTTGGATATATACAGCCTTTTTATCAATATTGGCGGCTACGAATCAGCGATATGCTCACTATAACACCCGTAACTAAGGAATTTGACTAGATTATGTGATGGCTTCTCCAGATCACGATTTTGATTCCCTTCGTGGCCTTTGATATGACTTCACAGTGGCAGTGTTAACTGCTGTAACAGCCAATCCAAACAGTCACGGACCATGGTGGCTGACAGTTTGATCCTGGGCAGCTATAAAATGATTAAAGGCGGTCGTGCAAGTGTGGCAGGATGATTCACAATTTTTGTGTTGCATTATATTCCTTAACTTGATGCTTCTAAATTCTGAATTTGCAAAAGATATTATCGCCCCACCCCTTTTTTAGCTTGTTAATTTTTTCCATTTTGGTGACAGATACTTCCAGATTTCAGTAATTTGTATTCTACTGTGAACTAGGACTATTGTTTTCAATGGTGACAATGACTCAGTGAGAACACTTGAAAACATTTGTTGGCATGTATTCTCCTTGGAATTGGTAATTGGCAGCAGACTGATCTTCTTAAATCTTCTGATTTGCCACTGTCCTGATTTTTTTAGGCAATATTTAATAAAATTCTCTTTCGTAGTTCCCTTTCTTCTCCTTTCTTAATTACTGGTTATGTTATTCAATTTTGCAACAGTTTTGTGTTTTTCTTCTTTCAACGGAATTTGATTTTGAAAATGACCAAGAGCTTGATTGTGGTTAAAGACTTGAGAATCAGAGAAACTCTCAAGAGATGTGGGTGGCCAAAAGCTGGATCAGCCAATGTCTGATTAAAATTGTGGCCAAGCACCAAATCAAAACGTGACTCTGATACCAATGAAATGAGCAAAGTTTATTTACTGGAGAAATATCCAACATAAGAAGGACAATAGATAGAAATCCATGAAGGACAAATATATATAAAATAGTGAATAAGATATGAATGAATGATATGATTACAAAACCATGTGATGGTGTACTTATAGTATTGATTGGTCACAATGATTGATAGGTGGGTCATGTCCCTTGATTAGGCCATGTCCTTTAGTTATGATGTGTCATTTCATTTATTGCATTAGTTATTGTTTTTTATTATTATTATTTATTAATATTTATCTGTTTATGTTTTACACGAGCATAGAGCCGACAGGAATGAGGCAACTCTAAACAGTCTTGACGCTGAAGTCGACTGATGGTAGATGGAAGTCGGAAGGTGAGTATTTTACAACATGCTTAAAGGGATGGTTCAAAGACAGAGCAGTGACAGATCATTAGGCATTACCTTGTATTGTGAGCTGGGATATTTGGATTGCAAAAAATAATATGACTTTTCAGGGTAAGGAAATTCTACCTATTCAAGTTTGTGAACAAGTAAGATATGCTTATGGAGGAACCTGGAAACCTGTAAAAATAAAGATGCCAACAATCCTGTTTGATCCAGAAATAGACAAATCAGCAGCTTGGAAGTTTTTTGATGGTGCTTATCAAGGAACTCCAAGTACATGCGGTGCAGGTGGCATTCTTTTCCTGAAAGAAAAGCACTCATTACTTTTAAATATGCAGCCAGGCTGGGGAAAAAAAATAGGGCTGAGCTTTATGCTCTATGGATACTCCTTAAAAGTGCATCAAAAAGAGGTATCCCTAATCTAGAGGTGATGGAGACTTCAAACTCATTACAGAATGGGAAAAAGAGAGGTAGAAGACATAAAATCTAGTGCTATTTCCGATCATGGATAGAGTCACTGAGGTGAGGAACAAATTTTAAAAGGTTTCCTTCAATCATTTTTATAGAGAATTCAATAAAGAAGAAAATAAGCTCTCTAAAGAGGCGTTACCTCTGCAGAAAGGAATGCTTTATGAGACAGAAACAAATGAAGGAGTGCTTCTAGAAAAATCTCAGTGCTTACTCTGATTACATCCAGTTTTGAGAATCTGGTGTCCTGTATGATGCATCGATGTAATCTGTATTTTCAGCCTTTGGGCAGTTCTGGTTTGTATGTTTTGATACTGAAAAAAAGGTCAGACATTTTTAGGCCAAGACACTCTTGGATGACTGTACATGTAGGCATAGACTGTAAGTTGTTTTAGGTTGGATAAGCAGAGAATTTGATCTATGGTACTGTCGGTCTGACACTTTTGATGTATATTCTGATTTCTGCTTGAAATATCAAATGTTGGTTTTTTTACTCGAAAAAAAAAGGTAATACATCAAGCAATCAGAACCATATGTCCATTTCCTCATCTATAAAGCTGTAAAGGAAACAGAACCAGATGCAAATGATGGTTTCTTCCACATTGTCCTTGCCAAACGAATTCTCTTCACAGACTAATTTCAAGGGTTGAAAGTGTTTAAGACCTGCAAAAACTATAGATAGTTCAACTAAAAGTGTTTTTGCCAAATGAGATAACAAGTCCTCGCAGTTGAATTCCACTGGAATCTTTTTTCACGCTCAGACAATACTGCATAAAAACCCACAATAGTTCTGCATAGAACCAATAAAATGTGTGGCTGTACACCACACTGAAATAGGCTAGACAAACATGCATCGACAAACTACTGACCAGCCTATCTGTTGTCACCGATGTCACGCGCACATATATAGTCACAAAAAAAGCTGCAAAACGAGTCCAGGTACAACAAAAAATCTCATATGCCCCGAGCCCATTTGTAGAGACATGTAACTAGAATCCCAAGATGTAGCAAAACTAATGGGCAGACATCCGATGAATGCACGTAAGGCCCTAAACCACCATTGAATTAGGTAGATACTAAAAATACATGGGCTCCAGAGTGAACACCACAGGCCAATACCGAACATGCTGAAAAGATCTGACATAGACCCTGCAGCAATCAACACCACATTGGCACTGACACATATCTAGCAATACCACATAACATCCACACCTTGGGTGAACATATCCACTAAAAATACATGCATACATCTCTCTGTTAACATGGTTCATTCGTCAGTGTCTGAGTGTGTGTCACAGGAGCCTAACATAGAATCCAAATAATCTATATGTGGTAGTTGGTCTCCGGGTGCCTGTACATTGCCTACAACTTCACACAGAGCATAGATTAAATACCTATCAATGACATTGATTTCTATCAATGACGTAGGTACCTTGCCCTAATCCCCATACCCCATTACCAAGCCCTGAATCCCTTGCGCTTATATGTAAACGTACATGAATTTCAACAAAAAATTCCAGTTAGCTAATCGGATGACATTGTTACGAATTACTTTTGACATTGCAATAACAGCATCTGCGAATTAAGCGTTTAACTTTGAAGTCTGAGGCGACTGATTTACATTAAATCAATTTACTTAAATTCGGATCCAGCACGCTAATTTCAGTAACTTTAAGATCTGGAATCGACAGACTAATAATTTGCCAGAGAAATTGACAAAACATAACCCACGTTTTCGTGCAAGGAGGCATTCATTCATTCACTCAATGATCTGATAGGAATCCTGACCTGACGAGATTGAAGAAGAACGTTAATGGCCAATTTGCATCCAATGCAGGAAGGACGGCGCTCCCAAGACGGTCGAAGATGAACGTTAATCGCCAACCAAACCCTTGTTGGTACCCCACAAAACCCTAGGGCCGAAGGAAGTCTGGGTCATGCCTTGCAGTCCTTTTTGACATGCTTTTAGAAGAAGCCCTTCGAGTCAAAGCTTTGAGTTGTAGTTTTGGCGTCG